>CABFOQ010010070.1:2543-13221 GCA_900660455.1 Gephyroberyx darwinii | reverse complement strand
GTTCCTCCACACCAAACCCAACCATGTCTTTATGGACCTCGCTTTGTGCACAGGGGCACAGTCATGCTGGAACAGCAAAGGGCCTTCCCCAAACTGTTGCCACAAAGTTGAAAGAGCCCAATTGGCTAAAATGTCTTCATATCCTGTAGCACTAAGATTACCCTTCATTGGAACTAAGGGGCCAAGCCCAAACCCTGAAAAATAGGGTGGCTGAAACACCAGAACTCAATAATTAGTAGGAGTGTCCACTGACTTTTGGCCATATAGTGTATCATCATTTTAGTCATTCAGGGTTTAAAGCCCCTGCTAGACGGCATTCTTCCTCTGAGTGCCAAGTTACCTAATTTTAAGTTGACAGCAGTAGAGTGCCAGTGTGGCCGTTGTAAACATTGGGGGACAACTTTAACTGACGTACACTTTCGAAAACAGGAACTTCCGTTCTTTTTAGGTAATCATAACAAACATGGCGACTTGCAGACAGGTCGTGAGGTTGTTGGGTATTTCAGCAAGACTTTCGCGTCCGTAAGTTTGCCTGTTTGTGAATAAATGTAACTGAGAGATGGCATCTTTAACGTTTTACCTTTTAATTCTCGGGGTATTGCTTTCATGAACAGCGACGTTACGTATTAAAGCTAGCTACAGCAGTTTGATCACATAACAGTAACAGTTAGCCTAGTCAAGATAAGAGGATGACGCAGATTCAAAGATAGTAGCTAAGAGTAGCGTGTTATAGTAGTAGTGTATTTCAGTGATTTTATTTGTGTTCCGCGTAGTGTTATTCACGTAACTCGCCCATGGCCGCTATTTCATGTAATAGCGATCATAATATCCACATTCAATCAAGACCTTGTTGTTTGTGCCAAATGTGCACCCTCTTTGCTTAGCACTATGTGCGTGTGTGCGCGAGCAACATTACGCAAGATTGAAATCAAATACGTTCTAGAACCCTAATTACTATATTTCTAGACCTTCGTAACGCCATTCTCAACACTATTCTGTTGACAAAGATTTACCCTTATGGGACTACATTTCATAAGTGTTTACAACAGCCGTTGCTTGAGAAAGTATTATATTTAGCGAGCACAATAGTACAAGTCTTTTATTTAAGCCTGACCTCCTGAAAACGTGATTGATATGAACAATTATGCGAAAATATATTAAACAATTCATTTTGACGACGATTCCAGGATGTACACAAAATACTTTTTAAAAGCAACTCAGTTAAGAACTTTGTAATTAAGTACATTTCTAATGAAATACTATTTCACCACAACAAGGAAAACCTTGGAAAATGGCCTTTATCAGATTAGGTTCATACAACAGATTCACCAGATCTCGAAGCAGGTATTGCCACATCCATAGTTGAGAGTAAGGAAATGAACAGGGCTTGTATGGACACTGAATTCTCACAGGTGCATCAGCATGAATATGTTAATGAAGTGTTTTTTTGTTTGTTTTTTAAAGATGAATGGCTAGGTAGTGACCGTTTACATCTATTTCTATGTGCTTGTGTCTTAGCCTTGTTGGCCATGGATATCAGACTGCTGCATTACATTGGCCTTCACATAACACAGGAGTCACACGGAGTTGGCCACAGACACCCCTTTGTGTTGTTCCTGGTTGGTATTCCTGCAGTATGATTGCAGCTCCCTAGCCTAGAAAAAAACACAATATTATGACTGTTACATTCTCTTTCTTGTGTTACGTCTCTTTCCAGCAAGGTCAATGTTCATTCAGACACAGGACACACCCAATCCAAACAGTTTAAAGTTTCTGCCTGGCCGCGCAGTTCTTGAATCAGGAACAATGGATTTCGCTGGCCCTCGTGATGCATTCTGCTCGCCTCTAGCCAGGTATATAACTTGCCAAATACAAGACTACTTAAAGGAGAATACCACTCTGTTTAATAATTTACATCATGCCTGTAGCGTAGGAACAAAAGCAATGTCTGTACTCACAAAATAAGTTTTAATGCACAGAAACAGTAATGAACCCTTTTCTGTTAGTGTAGACATTCCTTACATGGATGTCCTTGACTCTGCACCCTCAAAGTTTTCGAGCTGAGCACACCATTCATTTTTTTTGTATATCTATGTGCTAGCACAGTCCAGACAGTAATTGTGTGAAAGATCATATATTTTCCCCAAAGCTTGAAACCAGAGAAACTAGACTGTGTTTGATGCCATTCGATTACTGTAGCTCTTCAAATAACATTCGTAGAATAATGATTTTGTAGATGTAGATTTTTGATTTTTGTAGATTTTCACATCATTTCTCTGTTAGAAGTTCTGAACTGAAATATGCATATTTGTATAATAGAGTAAAAAAAATAGTATAACCTCATACATGTTTGAAAGTCAGTAGAGAATAATTTAAATGCAATTCAATTTGATGGAATATCTCAAATGAATACCCCTGGGGTCTCATAATTTCATACATTTTAGCAATTACAAACTTAAGTAAAGTATATTATAAGTATATATTGCACATTAATAACACATGAATTGATATATAGTATCATTTTCTTCATTTTCTAAGCATAGGGCAATATAATGTTTTATAACATAATATCTAATTTAAACTTAAGATGCTATAAATATTACAAAACATATGTGAAGCTTTCCCCATGTCCCTGTGTTTTTCCTTCAGACAGCTATTTAGGATTGATGGTGTCAAGAGTGTCTTCCTGGGCTCTGACTTCATCACCATAACCAGGGTAATATCAGCCCCAGTCCATGTGCACCACAAATCATGGCACAGTGTCATTTGATCGGAATAGCACCTTTTCTTTCTCTCCCCCTCAGTCTGGTGAAAACATGGATTGGAAAGTAATCAAACCTGATGTATTTGCTGCTATTATGGACTTCTTCACCACTGGACTTCCTGTTGTCAATGAGGACAGCGTACCTAGTGCCGATACAGGTAAGGAACACACACAGCCATGCAATAAATATATGTAAATAAATAGAATCAGGTCTGCAAGGAATCTTTACTTGTTTTTGCAGCGCCATCAGATGACGACGATGAAGTGATTGCTATGATCAAAGAGCTCCTAGACACTCGAATCAGGTACCTACTGTTGGTCATGCATAGATTGTAAACAGTTCTACATAGTTATCGTTATTGTAAAGATGCATGCAATATATAGCATTTGTGCACTGTTAGCTTATGTTTCTCTTTGTCATTATTTTTCCTTGAGCATTGATGTTCTTCTTCCCCAGGCCAACGGTGCAGGAGGATGGAGGAGATGTTCTGTATCGGGGCTTTGAGGACGGCATTGTCAAACTGAAGCTGCAGGGCTCGTGCACCAGTTGTCCCAGTTCCATCATTACCCTAAAGAACGGAATCCAAAACATGTTGCAGTTTTATGTCCCCGAGGTGGAATCAGTGGAGCAGGTTTGTTACTTTAGATATGTTGTATGTAACTACTAGGGTTAGACTGATGACGTAATTTCGCCAATATATTGGGCCGATATTGGCCTTATATGAAATATCGGATATTGGCCAGGCAGTGTGTGTGATAGTGTGATAATAGTTTTTTTTGAAGAATAATATTCAGCTATTGAGTGAAGTCACTACTAGTACACCTGGTATTACACAGCAACCAAAATATTCAATGTAGTCAAGAAATTAAGGTTTGTACAAAGTGTGGAACTTATGGAAAATGCTTAGGGACCCTGAGTATATATTTTTTCTTTCACAGGTGAAGGATGAGGAGGGGGTTGCTCAAGCTTGAATCCAATGGAAACTAGACCCTAGACACATTCCTCTCTCCCCCGCCGCCACTTTGTTTAACACCATCCCATAGTTCTCATTGACCTTGATAGCTGTTCTCAGTACATTGACAGTATTTCAGAACACAGAGAAACCATATCCAAGGAGAAAACAGATTAGAAGATGATGTTAAGCAACCTATGGCTGAAAAACTAAGATAAATTATTATTATTTCATGTTATTACACATTTCCTGAAATAGTCACGAGACACAATAGCATACATGCATATATAACAAGTATGCAATGTATTACATATAAATGTGTATGTAAATAAAGTTTTACAGATATTGACCTGTGTGCCTCTCTTTTCACACACACAAATAGATTGATATAACTGTCTGTTACCTTTTTATTTTTGAACATATGTGGTGAAAATGTTTTTAACTTTATAGAATAGTGTTAATGGGTCCTTGTACAAGCTAGAAACCCTGTTCCAGTTGTATATTTGTAAGTATGTCAGCATAAAAGAGACTAGTCCATATGCAAATGATTCACTATTGTCCTCTAACTAAAGGTACTTCATGCTCAGTGGAGTTCATAGATTTTCAATGATTATAACATGGACATTTTTTTAAATAAATGCCACTGGAATTGCACACGGTTTAAACAGTAAACAGCATTAGCAATGCTCATGTTGACTGCAATTTCCTAGTATTGACTATTGCTAGACGTTTTAAGAGTTTATCTATGCCTCAACTCTTAGGCAGGCTTGTTTACTTCTAAATGTATGTAATATCTTATACTATGAACCCAAATATTAATATTAAACCCCAATAAATAAAATGCATACCCCAATGTTTTTAATACCTCACCTTTTTTTATCGGAGTTGTTACTATGTTACTATACCATGTCAAAATTCAATCTGGCTAAACTTTTTAACTAGAAAGTGGGCTATCCTTGATTATAGTAAAAGGTTGGCAGTTGGAAATGAGCATATGCCTCTTATAAAATGTACCTTATAGTAGGTCACAATGCATGTCGGGTGGTGCGTTACATTTGCCAGGATGCCGCGGTGGTGCCTGCCCACGGATCTGCATCCTGATGCCACGTCAGACGAACCTGCGTCGCTAGGTGCAACGTGGTTGACAGAGCGAGTGGACCAATCAGACGAGCGCATAGCAGCAGGCGTTTGGCTCTGATTCAATGAAATTGTAGCAAGGCGGAGCTTACTTGACAGGAGTACCCAGACGCGGAACTAACCAAGCAGCAGTGACTGGAAACCAAAGTGTAGACATGTGTGGTGAGTATTGCATTGAATAAAATATGAATTTACAGTAATTTACTGAATGTTAGTTAGTGGGGAATTATATCTTCTTTCCAAGTTACTCAAATAGCATAGAAACATAGAAATAGTATTGGCAAGAGACGCCGCATCATTACCCATCATCATTCAGGCTAAAGTGGTCAAGTCAGTTAAAATTAGCTAGGGGAGGCTAACCTTAGCTAGCGAGCAGTAGCTAGTGTTGTTGATGCTCCTAGCCAAAAAGAGATCAGTCGGGTTATGATTTCGATGTGCTTGCTATCGTGCTTACTTGTAATTAGGACTGTCCAACGGCAAGCTGATTTTGGACAGTAACGTTAAACCGTAGTGATGAGGACTGGGCTTCCAGCTAGCTGCTTGCATGAACGTTACGCCCATCTCGGGCTGATCGTGTAACTTTCCAGCGGACCTTTGTCTCCTTGGGTTGCTGATGGAGTGCCCACTGGTTGGTTGTAACTTAGCCTCATACTGCGCATTATGTGTAGGCGATGAACCACCTTTAATTTCTCAGAACGGTGACGTTATCAGTTTAGGGACTTGGTTGAGACGTTTCGTTAGTATCGCCCACACTGTCCCGCACTGTCTGTCTCATTCAGACTCACTCTTAACTGATAACAGCCCCTCTGCCTTCCGTCAGTGTCGCTCCAATCTGTGGAACCCAGACCGCTAAATTCTTGGGGTACCAAAATAGCAGCAGCTCTCCTGACAATGGCTGCTGCTGTCAGATGTGATTGGCATGGTGCGCTTTACACAAGTTTATTTTTCCAACTGTCAAACTTCCTTCCTAAATAAAAGCGGGCCTTGTGTTTGCGCTCTGCCTTGCCAGTTTGCTCTCTACTACTTTCCTCCATCCCCCAGTTCAGCTACTAGTCTGAATGGATTCTCTGTTGAACCCTGTAGCCTCCAGGATCTAAATTTGCATCTATCCATCAACACTTACCAAAAAAGGTGACCTTAGTATCGCCAGGTTATCTTATTCACTGGATAAAGATATTGGACAAGTTGCAGGACAGAAACACTGCTTACTTTTGGAGTTTGTCATTGATGTGATGAAGTTTCGATTTATGTTGGCCTGTTATTGTTGGACAGCAGCCTACACACTCCAAACATTGTGTAATCGTTTTATTGGTAAATGTGGTTTGTCATTGTTTGACTAAATTACAGGATAATGTTTCAAGGGAGTCTGAGTAATTCAACGGTAAACAGAAAGTTTAGCCCACTCAGTCAGATTGGGTACATGAATCAATCTCAAATTGTTTTACAGAGCTCTTAATACAAAGTCTAGGCCTAGCAGTATGTGATAGCTAAAGGTGAGTGCTCAGTGTATCTACAAGCTTTAAAAGATTTGTTAAGGCTACATTGTAATGAACCGTTTAGAAAGTTGCAAAGCTCTTCAGAAATCTTTGTGAAATGTGAATATAGTTTTTATATGGGTATACTATTGACTAGGTCGCATCACATGAAGATAAAATAGATCATTTATGAGGAAGATGATGCTTTGGGGATTTATTTATTGTACAAGTTCACTAGCTCTCTCAAGATATTTGCTATGTTGCTGAACAGGTTGAATTATAGTCCAAAATCAGAACATCATGTTTGAGATTTGTCATTGTCTGAAGGCTGCTTCCATCTCCCCTGCTGAACAGTTTCTGGTAAGACAGATAGCATTCACTTCTCGGGAAGGGATCAGTTTGAGAAGGGGCGAGTCCATAGACGTACTCCATTGTTTCCAATCACATGTTACTGCCAGAACAGAAAACAAAATCGGTCCTCCCAGATGAGTTACTCCTCTTCTCAGACCGGTTTGTCCTATTATATCCATTGTTATCTGACATGTCTGACATGTTTAACGTGGCATCCTAAATACTAGGGGTTGACGTCAGTGAATAATTTGGGCCTGGCTTAGATGTTTCTCAGTGAATCACACTGCATTTTTTCTTTGTTCCAGTGTGTAACGTGACATCTTCATTGTTGTCATTATTGTTGCTCATTTGTTCCTATTGTTGGACGTTCTCAGGTTGGGTGATACTATGGGCTCTTTGACTCATACAAACCTATAATGTTACTTCACCAGACCTAGAGGACAAGTGAGCCTGTAAACTTTATTTGTGGGGCTGAGGGCATGCACGCCATACCTACTGTTACCGAATCTCGACTTATACAGATTACCCCCATCTTCCTCTCCCTAGGAATTTTTGCCTATCTCAACTATCATGTGCCAAAGACTCGCCGTGAGATCCTTGAGATCCTTCTCAAAGGCCTGCAGCGTCTGGAGTACCGTGGCTATGACTCTGCTGGTGAGGGAGACAGAAAATGCTTATATCAACAACACATGCTGGCATGTTTATCAGCTCCCTTTCCCTCCCTCTCTGTCACTGTCACAAGTAATCTGATAATGCCCTGAAGTTGTGTTTTGTGTCCCCCTTTTATCTCATTTTCATTGTGATTATTGTCCCATTTCCTCTTTGATTTAGGCCTGTTTTGAATGCATTGTAGTACTATAGCATGGAACTGTTCCCTTTAAGCCCTTATATGTTTACATTTATATTAATAGGCTACTAACAAAAAAGTCTACAAATCTTCTAGACCAGTCACACTTATTGTTTTTTGGATAGAACCGCTAAAAAGACTTTTAACTGTCCCTTCAAATAAAAATAAAAACATCTTTTTACTGTGCAACACTTTTGCCAACTTAAGTATGCTCAATTTGCATTTCATTCAGGCCTGTAGGCTGTTTGCATGCTTTATGTGCATGTAGCACCATCTAATGGTGGATCCAGGAACATAACATGTTGTCAATGTTGTCAACATTCTTGACAAAGAAACAGGACAAGTAGCATTTACGGAGCAGCAAATAAGCGTCACTGCCACCTTGGCTGAGGATTTTTAAGGCCCCTACTGCATACATTCACATATACAGAACAGTAGTGGCGTGAATGTTTCGAATTGGAAAATACTTTTTTACAACCTGTTGATTCTCCAATTTTATTCCATGAATCATCTTGAAGATCTTTTTAGCAATTTGTTGCAAATCCTAATATTTTGCTTTTTGTTAGGTGTGGGAATTGATGGCGGTAACGGTAAGGAATGGGAGTCAAATGCCAAGTCCATCCAACTGATCAAGCAGCGTGGAAAAGTGAAGGCTCTTGAAGAGGAGATCCACAGTAAGCATCTCTGAAGCTTTGAGTCCCATCTGACAACATCTGACAATCTCTGAGATGACACAGTTTAAACCAAATCACAAGAATCAAGCATTTTGAACTGAAGCCCTGATGTGTTCTGTTTGTGTGCCACTAACAGAACAGCAGGATATTGACCTGGATGTGGAGTTTGATGTTCATCTTGGCATTGCTCACACCCGGTGGGCGACCCATGGTGTACCTAGCCCAGTCAACAGCCACCCACATAGGTCCGACAAGAGCAACGGTCAGTTGTGTTGATAAAAATCTCTTTCACTGTAATTCACTTCACTCAGTTTAAGATTTTCCATGTCATTCTCATGGACAGCCCAGTCAGTATTTGACCACGTGAATCTATCTGTAATGTTGTACTGATGTATATAATGATATCTGAAGCTGCTCCACTGACCGACAACTGACTTTAACTGGATACTGTCACAGCCTCCCTTTCTGTCTTTTCCAGTTCATTTTCTAGGGATCAGTGTGATTCACAAATTAGTTTGCAAGAGAAATACTGGCATTGGGAGACAGTAGACAATGTCCACTAATACAGACGGAAATGTTACAATGCATACAATATCAAAGGTAAAACCCTGAAAGCTTGTGATTGCACAAGGTATATCATGATCTTTCTGCTTTACAGAGTTCATTGTCATTCACAATGGAATTATCACCAACTACAAAGACCTGAGGAAATTCCTGGTGAGTACTTTGTATATATACATATATATACATATATACATTTGGATATGATTTATTTATATATACAGCAATTACTCTCTCACTTCCATTTCCGTAGGAGAGCAAAGGCTATGAGTTTGAGTCAGAGACCGATACAGAGAGCATTGCCAAGCTGGTGAAGTACATGTATGACAACCGGGAGAGTGACATCAGTTTCGCCACTCTGGTGGAGATGGTGACCCAGCAGCTGGTAAGGGCCTTTGCATGTCCAGCACTCCTCCTGAAGTGGTTGTTAGATTAAAGGCCTCTCTGACGTGTTTGAACTTCCATCTGCTAGGAGGGAGCTTTTGCCCTGGTCTTCAAGAGTGTCCATTACCCCGGGGAGGCAGTTGGCACCAGGTACACTTCCACTGCTCCTTTCAAACTGCTGCTGTTTCTACCAAGTGTGGACCAGGGTATTCACCAATCCTGAAAAAGTCTGAAAAGATCTTAAAACGAACTTTAAAAAGTATTAAAATATCTTCAATACAGTTATTAGAGACCTTATTTTTTCGTTGTGCTATGGCAGCTTTCTTTGCCTTGCATGTTCACTCTATTTATACAGAACAGGGTTAGTAGTGCATTATGTATAATATAATCATAACTCATTAGCTATGTTCAGTTGGAAATATATTTTTTAAATTGATCTTAAATTAAATTCAAAGCCTTAAAAAAAAGCCTTAAATTTGTCTTTCTATAAGCTGCAGATTCCCTGCTGGATTGTTATTATTTATATATTGTAGGATTGTCAATTAAGACATGAAGCAACATAAAGACTATTGCCTTTGCATTGTTCAGGAGAGGAGGTCCTCTGCTGATCGGAGTGAAAAGCGATCACAAGCTGTCCACAGATCATATTCCTGTCGTCTACCGCTCCAGTAAGTTTGAATCTGTGTTTTTAGTCTCTGATTTATCCACCTCTGATTGGATCAGTGTTGCTGAGCCCTTATCTCTGTGATTTTTGCCCAGCTGCTAAAGACAAGAAGGGCTGCACTACCCATCCCAGGATGGACCAGGATACCTGCCTGTTCCCTGTGGATGAGAAAGCTGTGGAGTACTACTTTGCCTCTGATGCCAGGTCAGCTTCTACCTCTATTCAGTCCCCTCATTGGCCCAGAGATTCTCCTTTAACCCAATTCCCCCACAGGGATCATCTTATCCTACGTCGCATCTTAAAAGCAGCTCCACCTGTGGAGGGTAATTTAACTCTCTCATGTGTTCCTCCTCTCTCTTGCCACTGCAGCGCAGTGATTGAGCACACCAACCGGGTGATATTCCTGGAGGACGATGACGTGGCTGCCGTAACAGAAGGACGGCTGTCCATCCACAGGATAAAGCGCACGGCCGGAGACGCAGCCCGCGCCATCCAGACCCTGCAGATGGAGCTGCAGCAGATCATGAGGGGTGAGTGGAGGGTCAAGCTGAGCTTCTACCCCGTCGTTGGAGTGAGCAGTATCTGTCAAGCTCTGGATGGCAGTTCTCTCCTGCCACATGTATCACACACACAGGAGTGTCTATATCTTCTTCCCACCTTAGATCATGAGCTTTGGCCATATGTGTGAACAGGATATCGGTACCTTGCCCTGTAATTTGGCCCAGAGCCCTACTATTATTGTGCAGATGATGATGAAGACGGGTGTGTTATATTGCTGAGGTGGCTGTTAACCTCTAGCCTTGGGGGGGGGCTTCCTTCTCATTCACAGGCAGGTAGTTACGATCCTGCCTGATTCACTCACACCCCC
>CABFOQ010010052.1:3504-18134 GCA_900660455.1 Gephyroberyx darwinii | reverse complement strand
CATGAGGATACGCGTGAACATATACAGTAGTCGGAAATGTATCTGCTTTACACTATGGTACAGTATTTCTGTCCTATGGAAACAGTTCCACATAGCGTGATACGGACACACACACACACACACACACACACACACACACACACACACATACACACACTTGAACACAAAAGGGCAAGCTGTCATCAGAAAAAAAGCATGATTAACTGGGTAATTTATGAATAAGTGGGTAATTGAATAACTGGGTAATTGAATCAAGTTTAAAAAACTTCATCCCATGGGCGAAGATGAAAAGGTCAAAGGTCCAATGCAATAATAGCAGCAACAATAAACAATAACAATACTATTGTATTGTTTAACAAAGAGCCTTTTAAGGCAAAGTTACCCACATTTTGTACCCAAATATTGTAATTGTCAGTGATGGGGAAATGTCACAGATGCCCTTTGAGAAACTTTAGATATTTTTAGATATTAGATACACCCAGACTGCTTTAATTGGTGGACAGTGTGCTTTGAGTGCCCCATAGTCTGTCAGACATCAGCCAGCTGGCTGCTTGCCACACTAGTCCAAATCATGATGCCTTGATCATGGGTTGTTGATGGCTGCTGAAGCTCCGGCCCTGAAAGTTTGTTCTCCAATGACAAAAAAAAATTGGTATGCAGTCGAAGGCACAGAGGGAAGGATTACACTCTCACTCTGTCCTACAGACTTTGTCAGGAGGAAGATTTCAGTAACGAGCATCAAAATAATTGCATTTGCTAGTAATTTGATGTTGAATAAAGAAGCAGTAACATGTTTTTATCACACAGTCAGTAAACGATGCTAACGCTAGGTACCTTGGTTAGCTAACTTGTCTAGTTGCACAAATGAGCCTGTTGGAGAAGCCAGACGTCCTCCACTGGACTTCTTTGATACCCAAATAAGGGCCAGATTGTTAGCCAGGCAGCACAGCAGCTGTGGCTGCATTAATGTTGTAATAATATTTAATATTTAATATTAGCCTCCTATGTCTGGTGTTTTGATAAATTAGCTTATTTGATGTTCAGGGATTAGCACTCTCTCTCATTGCCACTGTGTCTTTCTCTCTGTGTCTGTCTGTCTGTCTGTCTGCCTGGCTTGCACACACACACACACGCACACACACACATGCAAACAGATTTAAAATCAATACAATTTCAAACTTTATCAAACTCAAACATACAACGGCAATTTATGAACAAATGTTGACAGAGATTACATTGTGTTACTCTGGTGGAGGTAGAAAAACAATCCGGTTAACAGCTACACTTTTCATTTTCATCAAAACCACAAGTCTAGTTTATTATTAGCAGATGTCGCCTCACAAATCCCCGTTGTCCCGAACAAGACACACACATCTGATGAAAATGACACGTCCTTTTTAAGAGTGTACATTCACGTTTCAGTGCAGCTTGAACGCTGTACCCCAATGTCCACATGCACAGAACAACAATTGCAGGAAAGCATTTGAAAGACAATTAGTAGATGTTTTCTGTGGTTTAAAGACAACGTTGGAATTGTCCCGATGTGGTAACCCTCACCCAGCAGGTAGACACTACCACTCATTTACTAATGCTATTTGACCCACGTTTCATACAGATACAGTACAAGTATAACATGGCATAATTCAAGCTTTACATGGCACAAACACACAGCCAGTAATATTCATATCACATGAACACAACACATACAGCCAGACAGACATACTGGACAGATCACATTTACAGTACACAGTCACCAATTATTGATCCCGATGCCTCGTTAAGGCTCATAGATTAGGAGTGATTTTAGACACAAATTAAATACAGAACTATATATACATTTAATAACAGGGCGAGGGGGGGTGCTATCAAAATCTAATCAAATCAAGTTACTTCCTTCAAATTGCAATGCGTAGCATAATTGGAAAACTCAAACTGGAATACTATAAAGTAATGTAATCTGATGTTAGGTAATATTTTCACATATATTTGGGTTACTTTATCAACCATAACTTTGAAATTTGATGTTTCTTTCTTTCATCTCACAATCACAATTCCTTTTCCCTTCAGCCAGGGTCCCGAGTAATATAAAAAGTTTTTACAGTGTGTATATCAGACTATTTTGTGGGATCAGATTACTGTAATCCCATCACAATGTGTCTTCCCAACCCTGTTCGACAGATCAGACTGATTTTACTGTAACAGAAGTAAAACACAGGGGATAAAAGGAAAGAGAGAGGAGATTGTGATGTTTGGAGAGGGAGAAATAATTTCAGTAATCGGTGATGACAGATAGAGAGAATGTTTTGGCCTCACAAAATATACACTAATAAATGATTTAGGAAGAGCTACGACATTTATCAGGAAAGCATAATAAATTGGAGGCAGAGAGGCTGTTAAATGAAATACTGTGTTTCAAACAAGACTTTCAGCCATGGGGGGAAAACATATCGCAGACATCTACATTTGTTTCTCTGCTGAATAGAGATGTAAACTGTACTCCTTTCTCTGGCAGTGCTTCTTGTGTAGAGCATGGTGTTAGCACTGCAAATGTTAGTGTTAAATTACTGCTAAGACCACAGTCGCTTGACTGACCACTGACAACCTTATAATCTATAGGCCCGGGCCATGGGAGGGCAGGGTGTGGCCATCAACAGCCTTGTGTCCTGTCAAAGTGTCCTTGAGCAAGATATTGAACCCATCCACCTTCTTATTGATTGTAAGTCCCTCAGAGACCATTAGCTAAAATGTAAACTGGTCAGTGGAGGTGTATTATGAATCACAACATGTAACAGTGCCAAAATACAACAAGTACATCATTGTTTTATAAGCTTTACAGTATTAACTCAGAAGGTTTGCTGAGCACATATTTTCTTTTTCAGCAACACCCTGCTACACATTCACAATAGCTATCACCAACACCTAGATGCTGCCCAGTGCAAATAAATCTGTGCTGGCCACTATCAAATACATTGCTCAAGGGTACTTCAGCGGAAGTTGCTGAGAGAGGGAAGCATCTGTGTCTTCCCATCCTGTCTTGGAAATTTGCCACTTCTAGACTTTTGTTTTGATTTTCCTTCTTGACTTGGAATGCATGTGTGTCCATCATATTTTGTATACACTTTGCCCCAGTATCCCAGTATCCCCCAGAGCTCAGTCATCAGAGGCTTTTGGAGCAGCCTCCATCGTTGTAGCAGTAGTTCTCCTCATGGTACTGTGGCTACCTTTGCAATATATATATAATGACATTTTGCTCCCATCGCTACCACATTTCAGTAGTATGCATGCCATTATAACACCCCCTATTTGTTATCCAGTGTTATATAACTTCTCATTGGTCAAACAATAGAGGCCAGGTTCTCCTCACAGCTCCCACTGCTGGAGCTGTTAGCCTGCCAGTCAGTCAGAGAGCCCGGGGCTACTTCTAAGACCCGTTCCTCCGAGCGGGCGGTGGGACGACCCAAAATCAGCGAGCTGTCTTGGGCAGAGCTCCCCAGACTGCCCTTCCACCCTGACCCCAGGGGAATGTCCAACCTATTAACCTCCTCTACTCCATTCATCTCTGCGTTTTCATAAGTCCTACACGGGGGCTGGGGGTAGGGCTCTTTCCTTCCCCATCCTCTCCTCCCTTCTAAGCATCCCTTGCCCCTCAGACAGAGTATCTCCTGAAAGGCGTGCCTGAAGTCGGGGCTGCGGCAGTAGATGAGCGGGTTGAAGGCTGAGTTGGAGTAGCCGATCCAGTTGAGGAGTCTGAAGAGCAGCTTGACGTCACCCAGCTTCAGGAAGGTCATCAGGATGTTGAGGATGAAGAAGGGCAGCCAGCACAGCGTGAACGTTCCCATGATGATACCCAGAGTTTTCACAGCTTTGTGCTCCTTCAGACAGAACTTTTGACGCTTCATGGCAGAAAGTTTGCCATCCCCCTTTTCTATCTTCTGCCTGTTCTCTTCTCCTTTGTGTTTGCCCTCTCCTTTTCCATTCTGTCTATTCTTTCCTCCTCCTCCCTTTTTTACTTCTCCTTCCCCTCCGGTGTCTCTGCCTCCTTTCTTCTGCATGTTTAGTCTTTCCTCTCCTCCTCGTCCTCCCACCTCAGGCCCTGTCCTAATATCCTTTGCAGGGCTGTCATTGGGATTGGCCAGCTGTGCGGTGTAATGCAAGTGATAGAAGCGCCCCTCCCTCCCTCTGATCTTCTGCAGCTGTTTCTGGGCCTCCTGGAACACCCGGGTATACAGGAAAACCATCACCACCAGCGGCAGGTAGAACGACACCATCGAGGAAGACACCGCGTACGCTGCATTGGTGTTGAAGTCGCAGCAGTACTCGTCGGCCAAGCAGCTGAGGGCTTCCTCCTCATCTGACACCCACCACTTCATGTGAATTGGCAGAAAGGAGATGAGAGAGGCCACCGCCCAAACCCCCAGGACAACCCCAAAGGCCCGATGCCTGGTCCACAACAGGAGAAAAGAGATATTGTGTTGGTTTAAAAACAGCAACTTGAAACTTTCATGAAGGTGCTCTAAATAAAGATCTTCCTCACTTGCATTGACCACACCCTAAACCTGATGTTGTGCTTTGGTATTTTTTTGGTATTTTATCTCTAAAAATGTAAAGGTCTTGTCATTTTGGCAACCCAGGACTTCAATTAACTATTATCCTTTAAATCCTTTAAATCCTTTTTAAATTTTGATTTAGATTTTGTGCCAGCAAGCATTTTCAAAGAATATGTGTCACGTTTTTCAAATGGTGGATGCCTCACTTTAGAATGAAACATTTTTTCTGCACCACTTGAAGCCACACCCAAATAGTCATACCTGGTGAGCAGTGTTGGGTAGCGGAGCGGGGAGGTGATGGCCAGGTAGCGGTCCAGAGCGATCACACACAGCGTCTCGATACTGGCCGTCACGCACAGCACATCAGCTGCTGTCCACAGCTCACACATGAAGTTGCCAAACTGCCAGGCACCCAGCAGGATGTAGGTGGAGCCAAAGGGGACCACAGCCACGCCCATGATAAGGTCAGCGGCGGCCAGTGAGGCAATGAAAAGATTGGTGACGGTCTGGAGCCGAGGGAACCGCAGGATGGCTGTGATCACCAGCATGTTGCCTGGACAGGAGAAAAGAGAATTAAGTGACTTATTTATCAAATGTAACTCAAAGAGTCTTTTGGATGTGAAAAAATCCAATCAGATTAAGACATTAGTAGCAGTATAGAATTTGAATTCAATTGATTGGTTTGTCGTTATTGTAGTAATTCTAGTAGTGTAATAGTTACCGAAGACGATGGCCAACACCAGCATGGCCATGACAACACCTAGAACCACTATCTCTGCATCAGTGTACTCCAGGGAGAAGTTGGTGGGCTGTGATTGGTTGGCCAGCGCTGCCACAGCACTCACACTCGCCATCATCTGCAGTCATAATTGAGAAGATTGTTGTTGGACGTGTTTAAAATATTTTAAATGAGACGAGTCACAGTTTTAGCTTTTATCTGATCTTGTATGTGAGCAGTTTATCGAGTTAAGTCAAGTACATCGTGTGTAGTTCATGATCTAAAACAAAGAGAGTAGCTGCTGAGGGAAGAGTTCACACCAATTGTAAGGCATATTCAGACGGTTGAGCAGAAACACTACTATTGTTTAGTATGTAATACGTTCCAATGAAAACACATTTATATCTATTAAATCAGCCATGGTATGTTCCACAGAAGATGAATTCTCTTTAAATAAAGCTGGCGCCTTACTGGTGCGTTTACAGGTCATTCGTCTGGGAAAAAAAAGACTCTACCCACTATCTCATAAGCAACCAGTGGAGTTGAACTTCTTTGTGCTATGATGTTATGATCAGCTGTATGACGTTCAGTGGTTTGCATGCCGGTGTAACACAGCTGAAGAAGTCTGTTAAACTCCCTTAAATATTTTGTATAATTCAGGTGCTTTTGAATTGGCTCCACTGGCATTATCGCCCTGGCAATCAGACAGGCTGCTTTTCCCCCAGATATCAACGTGCATGTTTTTTTTATCTGGATTGTATGATGTTGCTGAAGTGCATTTCCACATGGCATTAGAATGAGTCTCCCATGTCCATGTTGCTGCGGGCCAGCCCTTCCCCTTGCACTCTTTCACCCTTTCACTGTTGTATACACTTTTCAAAACAGGAAGAAGTCATCGAGACAATAAGAAGTTTGTCATGCCAAATTGACAACAGACACCTAGTCTCACTTGTTCCCCATCCTGACGGTCCATTTCTAATAATTGTATATGATTTTCATGAAGTCTAATATGCAGTTTAGCTCTATTTCAACACAATAAAAACATTCAAGCTGCATGTTGATGAAAGACGTTCATTCATTCACATTCATTCATTTAAGTGTTTTTCCACGTTACTAGTGGCCAGTGAGAAAAGTGTTGAATTTTGGGACCCGCTTCAAAATGCCAACATCTGCCCCACACTTCATCTGTTGTAGTTATATATCAAAGGTGACAGTCACTTCACAAGCTTTGTGTGTTTTAAGACGTCACACACCAGTAGAAGGCAATGCTATATTATTGATCTGCTCATTTTGAAAATTACTTCTTATAGGTAACATAACATTACATGCAAGCTTAAGACAGTGGCAGGACAGTGGTGGGACGCTGTCAGTAATGCTGTCTGCAGTCCACAACAGCAATTTGTCATCATGCTACAAATGTCCTCAACCTACTGTATTTACAGTCAGAGAATAGAAATGTGTCAGGCTGTGGTGAAAAACGTTGGATCTGCTGGGGAGTTTAATCACAGACTCACTTTATATCAGTGGTCAGTGTTAGTTAGGGGCGTATTTCAATAGTCTATCAATGGTCAATGTTGGTTAGGGGCGTATTTCAATAGTCTATCAATGGTCAATGTTGGTTAGGGGCGTATTTCAATTGAAATAAACGACACATTGCCTCTGACACGATCCAATACACATCCAGAAATATGAGAAATGTTTAATTACATCTAGTGCTCTTATTGGTCATGTTTGAAATATGTGGAACACTGTGCTGCTTGTTGCTGCCTTTGCTATGCCTGGGTGCTAATGAATTCTCAACATTTACATTGCTGACCCTTTAATGGTACCCCTGTTGAAGAAATCAATCATCTAGAGGGCTACCTGCCTGGTCAAGCTTGTGAGAGCGGCTCTGGTTAGACTGCTCTGCTTGCTGCCTGCGCTATTTACTCATTGAAACTCACATTAAGAAACTTTATCATCACTGTGAGGATGATAATCAAACACAAGAGATTTACTAAGACACAACTATCCCAATATTTATGGAGAGGTAGGTGGTGGTGATGACTGAGCACGTAAACACACAAGAATACAGACACACACATACACATACATGCACGCACAAACACACAGCTCTTGCAAAGGGAAGAGAAATATTTAGCTCTTTGTAATACTTTGTGAAAAACACAGACGAGACTAACACTTAGTCACGCCAGGAGCCGTTTCATAAGACATAATGCTGTCCTAATAAAATAAACCATAAATTGAGGGTGAAATCCAGTTTGGGTTTGTTGAATCAGAGAAACACATTTAGACTGGAATAATCGGCTTTTTGCTTTCCTGCTGCCAAATTACCTTTGGTCATTTAGTAACTGTCAGAATAAAGAAAACACAATCAATATATTATCTCATACTTCAATATTTTCTCTTTTCAATCCTACTTTGTGAAGACTTCATATAGTTTGTGTTGTGGCAGACAACAACCACATCAAATTCCTGTGTGTAAATGTATTTTTAATTGACTGTTAGACCTCAACTATCACTAAACTAAATCATATAATCCTGATTCAAACAATGCTAACATCATTTTAAATGACAATCTGAACCTTTTCAATACATACAAAAAAATAGCTAAAATGCGACAGTAGCTCTATCAACTATGTCAGTGCACTTCCTGATTCTCACGGTTGTTATTGATGTGATCCCCACTGGATTACTTGAACCGAGGGACACTATCTATTGTATTACTGTATCTATTGTGTTGTATGACATGATCAAAATTGAATTTCAATGTTTTTAAAAAACAAATATAATAACTTCACATACACACGAGAACAGAGAGCGTGCAGGAAGAATATGTTGTTAAACTGAAACATGACTGAAACTTGCAGCAGTTTTCCTACCTCCAGATTCTTATAATCCAGTGGTTTGATAATCCAGATTCTTTTAAATCCACAACACGAAGTATCATTATCAAGTTCTTGTCAACAGCCTGTGGTCTCTGTTCCTCTTTTGCTGAGTTTGCTGAGTTGAGTTTTGTGTGTGGCGCGCACACACACACACACACACACTCTCTCTTTCTCATACACCCTCACATATAAACACACTCTTTCAGCCCTCCACCACACTTGCCCTTTTGAAGCAGCTGAGCCAGTCACCCTTCTTATAGGCAAACCCTGATGACATCACGGTGAGACAGTAGCCTATCAGAGGGCAAGGAATAGCTTGTAGTGTGTATCGCATGTCTGCAGTGCACTGAGCGCTCAACAGCACTTAGTGCACTGTAGGAAAGATTACTTTTTCATCCTTTATTTTTCCAGAGAAGGTTTGCTGTTCTCTTTTTCGGCACCACCCTGCTTGACCTATATAACCGCAGCCTTCTGTTGCCACTGAGCTGCTCTACTGGTGCAGTTAAGGGGGTTAAAGCATAATATTTCCAACCTGGACCCTATTTTTGATCTTTTCCAGCGTATCGAGGCTCGCTCTTCTCAGCTTATCCATGACGTGACAATGTTCACTATTTCTTTTGAAGGATGTAGACAGACAACAGACGAACCTGTATGAGAGAGGCAGGACTTTAGGTCATTTTCATTTCCATCTTCTCACTGTCTCATTACAGAAGGAGCATACCATGTGTCGAAAAAGACACGGGTGCTTTTAGGGTTGATTTTTGGAGAAGCATGCACCCAGGCAAGTGAGACGGAAGTCGCTCTACAGTGAGATTTGATGAGATTTTGGTCAGAATCAATCAGTATGATGGAAAAAGATGGGAAAATAGAATCCAGCTTGAAAATGGCCAAAGCATTGCTTAAGGGCAATGTTGGGTAATTGTTGACTGTTCCCTCCCTTCCCCAGCTGGTTACAATGCTGCTCTCCAACCTTTAACCTACTGCTATTGACTTATGTAACTTAAACTGAGTCAAAGTCAACTGAAAAAGTGAATAGTTTTTTCAAACCTCTGTACTGCTACAAGGTCACGTAAACCAACGAGACAGATCTACACACCAAGCACATAAAAACAACATGAAATCAATACATGATGGACTGTTCTTAAGCTCAGTAGCTCAATGGTAGAGCTGCTGTGGCCATGGATGCTAAACATATATGCACTCATGCTCCTGTAAGGCATTATGGGTAAAAGCATCCCCTAAATGGCCTTCCAAGGTAAACACACCGTCGGTTTCTTCATTTTTTTATTCACAATGATGCTCACAGCTGTAACTAGCACTAAGGTAGTTTTCCCTTGTTGCTAGTAATGGTCTGGGCGCTGCTGTTTAGACCGATGCGTCCCTTATTATTGGCTGCTGGTAATGTTGGCAGTTTGAATTGAGCCTGCTGCACCAACGGGGAGTCTCTCTGGATAAATGGCAGGAAAATGATAAAGATAAGTGTGAAAAAACATGACGACAGTCCCTTTATGCTACAACGTGTACTCAACTTTCAAGTGAATCCGTTACAATAGTTCTTCCCACATCACTGAACAATGTCCTGTCTTGTTTACGTTGAAGAAGACCTGCTGGCATTTTTTAATCAAAGCCACACACACACACACACACACACACACATTTGTGCGTGAAGGGCCCACTTGTATGACAGAACACGCTGCCCAAGAGAATCCTTGACACTGTTATTTAACACACTTGACCTAGACGCGAACGTGCTGCCAACAGTTTATCTGACGCTATAAACAACCCGGTCACCATTTATTCTTCATGCGGCCAAATCAATTATCCTTTTGTGCAAATAGAAAGAAATGTTTGTATAACTCCAACATAAGTGCACATCTCTGCCTCACCCACCATTCTGCCCCATCGTGCTCTTTCTCTTCCTCTCTCTCACACACACACACACACACACACACACAGAACACACACACAATTGTCTGCATGTTGTGTACAGTGTACAGACAGAGAGGAAGCCAGAAGGATTTGCCGTCATGGTGTCTTTTCCACAGGATACACACAGAGTGGATTTTGTTTGATCTCAAGGTCCGAGCAGAGTGAATTGGTAAGCAGCTCTTTCATGTGTACGGGTGTTAAGAAACAATGCACAAGCACACTTAACTGGAGAGATTTTATTTTTCTGTCAGAGGTGTGTTTGTCTTGCCAGAGGAAATACGACAGGAAACATTCGACACAGATGGAAACGCAGGGAGAACTTCACATTCTCTCTCTCTTATTTCTCTCTCTGTCTGTCTCTCACTTTCATTTTTATCTCTCACTTCCCTTTAATCAGCTCTCTCCCATCAGTGGTCTGTTTCGGGGCCATGCTTGTTAAGGGACTCAGGGCTATACCTGTATATACAGTGATAACCCTTCCGTGTGACCATTTGATTGGATCAATCATTGCCTGGATCACCCCTCGCTATTCTAGTAGCAAAGAGGTGCTTTGCTCATGTAAACACAGGCTGATGGCGTCCAGTCCACAGACTGAGTGCTTGATGCCTACATGCTCTAATTGCTCCTGTACAGGGACCCAACGCTGCTACCGTGACTCACAAAAACCAAATGGTTGCGTGATTAGTGAGCAAACGAAAAAGAGTAAATATTCCCTCTCCCTGTTGTGTTTTCCTCAGCTATGACCTCTCTTTTCTGTGTTGGCACTACGGCCATATCCTCTTACCCCAACCTACACATTCCTGAATTCCCTCTTCCTCTCCCCATCCTATTGTGTTGTGCAAAGCCAATCATGCAAAACAGGAAACAGTGAGTTCAAGTTACGAAGTATCTGCTGTCTCGTGGCTTTTCTCATTCATGACCACAATCTTAACCCAGTCGACCTTGACCTTGACCTGGACCTGGACCTTGACCTTGACCTTGACATTAACATTAACATTAGCAGTGATAGGTCATGCAGCTGGCCATGTGTATGTACAGCATGTATCAATGGTGCATAACCTTTCATAAGACATGTTAGCTAAGCTATCAGCGTAAATGTTTGATTATCAATCAATTGTCAAGGAAGCTAATGTGCTAATGTGCTAATGTGTTAATGTGCGTACTATGCGCTTGCAGCATTGCAGGTTTGAGTCTCATGACCTTCATTGTGAGTTATCTCCTCTCCACTGAATCCAAAGTCCAATAATGCAAATAATAATAAAAATAATAATAAAAAAAAGATTCCATAATGCTTTTATGTTGCTGCAACGCAGGGATCCCGAAGCTCAAATGTGTTGATTTGAAACGGATGGTTATTGACTGATTGTATATAAATATAAATAAATATAAATGTTCATTTCAGCTCTGACTCACTGATGAAACTGTTTTAGTTTACGCTGCATTATCAGTGCAGTGCAACTCCAACTCAAGTAACACCCACACTGCAACAGGATGACGCAGCGATGACAGATGCTCTCATGTGAAACTTCCATGAGACAGTAATGCATCAAACAATGCATGAAGTACAAGTCCATCCTCAGTTGAGCTGTTCTGTAGCTAAAGATGCCTTTCTCTTCTACTCTGTATATCCTGTACATGACGTACATTGGGTCCCTTGGGGTTTTACTGTATGGTTTCCTGCTGCCCTATCTTACACACTGTTCTGTACTTTTTGTACCTCTTCTTTCCTGCACCACACCCGGCGACATGTCTCCATGTAAGATGAACAAAAAAAACAAAACTAAATCTATATATATTACTTTCTACTACTATTTTACTTTCTAACCTAAAAGTGAATAGTGCCAATGAAGACGTTTTGACTTGTTTTAAAGGTCTGCTCTTCTCTGTGTACCCCGTTTTGTGCTAGTGTTTTTAGTTAGTTAGTTAAAAACAGTGCTGCCACGGCAATCGTCTCTCATCTAATCTCTCGCTCACTCATCATGTCCTGCTCAACCCCTGTTTTTTTCCTACTCTCTTTTCACGTCCCTCTCTCTCCTCTGCCTGTCCCGGCTGGCAGAGAGTTGTTATGACAGTTGTGATGACTGGAAGGGTCAAACATGGTGGGAAGAAAGAATCCAGGGTCACGAACACCACGCAGAGAAGGAAAGTCGATCTGGCTCTGTCGGGTAAACGTGTGTTTGTGTGCATGATGCGTGTGAGTATGTGTGTATGTTTGTGTGTGCGTGTGTGCGACTCGAGTGTATTGTGACAGGTGTAGAGGAGGGAAATGACTGGTCTATTTCTTACACGTCAGGATGGAGGGATTTGAACGGAAAGATAAACACACACTTCCTGCTAATCAGCGCCTCTCTCTCTCTTTTGCCTCCCTCGTCATTGTTACTGTCTGTCACTCTCCCTCTTCCTCTCTTTCTTTTCTCTCTTTCCATCACTCACCCTCTCTTTATCTCCATCTCTCCTCTCTGTCGTTCTGGCTCTTCTCTTCTCTTTCGTCGCTCTCTCATCACTCTGTTGTCCATCGTTCATCTCTCACCCTATCCCGCTCTTCCTACACTCTTATCCCTTTCCCTTTTCTCTCTGTCTTTTGTCATCCCTTTATTATGATCAAGTAGTATTTCCAAAAAAAACAATCACGTTTTTTTTTTAAACTCTTCAGCAGCAGATGGGCCAAATGATTTTTTTTTCAATGATTCACCCAGCATGCTGATAGATCCTGGTCAAACAGTATTTGCAAATCATTCCCATGGTTTGTTTTAACCTCCTTGGGTGACAGGTGGTTTGTGCCTCAAAGCTGAGACAGGAAGCTGTTTGAAAGTCAATTTATTATATTACCTGCTTTATGTGATTGACAACTTACCTTACGCTATGAATGGTCCTGATAATGTGAGCCCCAACCATCTGGTGATCCCAGCAGGGTAAAACAAACACTGAGTGTAATTTACCAATACCAGTTGACCCAGGTCAGATCCAGGGTTGATGCTTCCTGCTGTTTCATTTAATTCACTATGCTGTAGGGCACGATGCTGGAATGGTGGAATATACGCTAGCAAATGAGTAGTCCTGTGGAAATGTACGATTTTTCAAAGGTAGTTCATATTCCATCACTGTGTGAAGAGAAACCTGTCTAGGATACTCTAGGCCTCTGTAATGATGCTGAGAGGATATTGACATGTTAGCTGTTTGTTGTTCCCCTCTCCCTGTGCTGCTCCATTTAGATTTCTCCTAACGAAAGTCTACTTTGACACATCTCCTATGTACAAATACTTTGTTAAAGACAGGTATACCCCAAATCTCCAGTGTAATGAAATCAAACACAGCTGCTTGAGATATATTGGCTGATAAATAAAGCTTGTGTATAAAACACTGGAGGTTTTCCATGATGGAGTGAAGCAGCAGTCAACCAAGGGAGACACAGGCATGTCTAATCTACTACACAAGCACACTTTCGTATGACGATGCTGGTTATAGAAGACAAAAACGATCAATCGTATGGATTTCTCTGAGATTATTGTATCAGTATTCCCTTCAAAAGATGACACCGCTGACCCAGTGGAGTTAGTACAGCAGCGTGTATCTTGGTAGAAAGGTTATGATGAGGTTATGATGATCGCCATCTGATATCGTGTGAACACATTGTGGCCGAAAGCCCTCAGGTGATTTTTACAGCGGCGTGAGAGAGACAAGACTCAAAACTTCATTGCAGGGATGTCTTTTCACTACACATGTTTTGGAAGTGAAAAATATATTATAAAATAACTATCTGGAGATCTAAAGGCAGAGTGTGGCATGTTTTTTCTTTAGACGTTTAACAAAAAAACATGAAACCCCTACGAGATCCACCAACTATATTTTCAACTATAAATCTGAATTTGCTTCAGTATGCCTGCACAGAACAGGGACCTGAGTCAGAGGGCCTAGTTATGACCCTGCACCACTGGGGAAATAGATAGATGAGTGACAATCCTGACACACACACACACACCCCTGTCCTTCAAGGCTCATACATAAACGTAGAGTAAAAGCTCTGTAACATATGAGCCTTTCACGGTTTTTATGAAGAGAACCCAGTGTAAGAGGGGCTATGGCTGAGTTGCTATAATTAAAGATAATGCATCTTGTTAGATTGGCTCGAGGGATGCCTGCAACATTTCTTCCAATGACTTCCGATAACTCGGAAAACTGCAAAGGAATGGCCCTTCATTAGGAAACTCAAGATACTGTTATCTTACACTGTAAATGCTATACAGGATTACTTTTAACATGTTTTCAATTCTCAAGACACACTTAAGTTTGATTTACAGCATTGACCTTAAATGACCTTAAATTCACCCAAAACCTGTATGGTAAATGGTTAAATATATACATTTGAAAAATTGTAAAAATTACACTTACAGTTCCTGATGTTCACTGCTAACTAGCTAGCTAACATTGCTACATACAGTGGTGTGAAAAAGTGTTTGCCCCCTTCCTGATTTCTTATTTTTTTTGCATGTTTGTCACACCTAAATGTTTCAGATCATCAAACAAATTTAAATATAAGACAAAGATAAC
>CABFOQ010010029.1:2374-17977 GCA_900660455.1 Gephyroberyx darwinii | reverse complement strand
GAGAGAGAGAGAGAGAGAGAGAGAGAGAGAGAGAGAGAGAGAAATAAAGCAGTGAAACAGTTAGACACCTACTCGGCGTCTACGCTCGGCCGTATCATAATACAGAGGGACGCGTATCAACACATTGCAATATCCGTACCACTCATTTCTATCCCGTCAAAAAAAAAAAAAAAAGCAAAAACCCCGCTCTTGTTGCAGCGCGCGGAGGATTAAAAGGTGAAACAGTGGAATCAGAATTACTCCAAATCCACACATGAAACATTTCTTCTTCCCGAAGCGGATGATGCTGCCGACGTGTGCCTAAAAAAAGTGGGCTTCTCAACTTGCGATAAGACATCATTTATCCAGGTAAGATTGCATTACGGAAATGCCCCGAAACCGCCACCACCACCTCCCCTCTTCCCCTTCCCATTTTATTCAGTTTTGTGTTCCGGTATATGAGAGTTGTGACTGGCTGCAATGTGCCCGCCGTTCGTCTCCATGTCCGCATAAAGCTCTTGACCATGTGTGTCCACCTTACTGCGCCACGAAGATAGGGAACGGTCGGGTGGTTTGTACACTGAGGGACGGTATTTCTGACCGTAAAAACCTTGTGAAACTGTCAAACGTGAAGCCGAGCCAGCCAGCGTTTTCCCCCTGTAACCTTGCCTTCGGTCTCGCTCACCTTTTTATATTGCAAGGGTATTCGGCAGGGGGGGGGGGACAACATTGTTTTGTTTTTTTGTTGGGTTTTTTTTTCACGCGCAAGGAGACTGTATCGCTGTATCCAAGTGTGTAATGGCTCAAAGAAATAGGAAGTGCGATATTATGTGATGTGTGTGTGTTTATGGAGTTGTGTTCACTGAGGAGATACCCCACAGTTGATGTAGGCGAAAATAGTGTTGCGAAAGACGCCATCCTATGTAATCTTAATCGCTGCTGTTTGGGCTGTTTGTCTTTTTCTTTTTTCTTTTTTTTCCTTCCATAATATAAGTGATTACAATGGAGCACATCTGCTGCCCAAGCCGCACCACCAACCCACTAACCTTTCACATGTATTCATTCATTCATTTTATTATGACTATTTTAAAGATTACGCCTCCTTTTGGGGGCCTTTTTTTTTTAAAACTTTGAAGAAGCTGCCAAGAATCCTTGGAGTACACCAGGGGTTTCCTAAACTTTTTCATGACAAGGACCCCCCAAATAACACATTAGATCATACACACCATTTGGTGAGATTGTGTCCCAAGGATGTTTTTGTGATTAGGTATGGTTTAGTATAGACTTGTGTATTTATCACGGTGGTGAGAGTGAAACCTATGGACAAAATAGTCATCCCTCTCTTCTCACTGTGCTTATGTCTAGTGAATGAAAAAGTGACATTGAACTATTCCTCATTTTGCTGGAAGACCCCCATCACAAACCCCTGGAGGTCCCAGGACCACACTTTGAGAACCATTGGGGCAGATTGTGCAATTGGCTGGAAATCTGATTGGAAATCTGATGATCAGGAATGAATGATAGCCTGCTCTTGTATCTTGCTGTAGTTCCCACTGCTTACCAATTGTGAAGAAAAGGATATTGTCACGGTGTATTTTCATGTCCAGTTATTGAGCTCGTATTAGTTATAGCTGATTGTGTAAACTGAAACACAGGCCAGTAAAAGTGCCTTATGGTTTCATACCACCGTTGGGTGGTCGCATTCTATGAATAAACTGCTGATTGTTAATTACACACACTAAATTAGTCTTACACATTTATTAGGCCATTTATTTCAGTGATTACTGCATTATAACACCGACAATAGAACACGCAAAGTATCAGCTTAATCAAGAACTGAGGTCATCACTTTGTTTATTGTCACTCATCATCGTTCAAATTACAATTAAGTTACTCACTGTTACACATTCTGGTCAATTAAAGTGATTTTTATTCTGCTGACACTGAACACTTCAACGTGTTAAGTGGGCAATCAAGAGACAAAGTAATCTTGATACGACATGAATCCCAGATTAACACGTGTATTGTTCTACATACATACGTTATAGTATGGCAAAGTGAAGAACAGGAGAATTTGTTAGTTTTTGTTGATGTTTGAAAACTGAATAGAGAATGACCTTGGAAAACCAGCCCTTTGTGTGTGTGTGTGTGTGTGTGTGTGTGTGTGTGTGTATTGGGGGGTTGCATGCCTGAAGGAATATAAGGCTGCTACAGATGTGCGCAGCTCGGACATCTGCTCTGTTGTTGGCCATTGTCAAGGAAGCAGTAAAGATGGTGGCAGCCCAGCACAACAAAGCTCCCTTGTCAGAAAGCTCCATTAAACTGGTCCAGTCACAAGTGCTGCAGGAGCACGGTCGTAACTCTGAGTAATATTTCTTCCTTCACTTTCCAGGTACAGCCATAATCATAACTGGTCCACAGAGGATTTTTCTTTGGGTGATCAATCCTTCATTCACTTAAGTTGAGATAACAACATATATTTCACAGCAACCCCTTTTTTTTTTTCTGCTTACGTTCCTGCAGTGCTTCACATTGACAGCCAGTGTAATCATATAGAAGGGGGACCATCCTGTTTCCAGAGAGGAAATTGAACGGACTTAGTTACTCGGCCCCTCAAAGAGCCTGCCCTCTGCCATCCTCTCCTGTGTTGCTGAGCAGCACCCTATCACTCAGGGCAATTGAACGTCTCTGAGGGGACCTCTGTTAGCCCCGTGCAATATTTATTACCATCCATCATCCGGAGACTCTCACTCTCTGGGTGAATAACAGTGGCGGCTAAGCCCCGTGTTAAAAAGTTCTCTCGCCAGCGACCATTAGGAGGGATTTATGGGAGCAGCCTCCCTGGAAGCACTGTGGAAGCGAGACGGAGGATGTTTCAGAGTGACTGCATACCCGCTGGCCTACAGACCCAAATAGGAGAAGTTGAGAGTAAAATCCTGACTCGTTCTGCACTGGTTGAAGAGGTGCCTGCAGTTTCGTCACACTTCATGTGATTTTTTTTTCTCAACAAGCAGAAAGTGCAGAAATCTTAGTCATATTACAATATAATTATACTTGAACATCTCATGTAACATCTTAATCACAGTATTTACATTATTATGAAGGCATAACCTCTTCTGGGGAATTGTTTTGTCTTTGTCTTAATTGCAGCCTATGTTGTAACTTTAATGATCTAAAAAAAAAAAAAAACAGCTTTTATCTTTACTATGGATTACCTGATGTTAGCACACTGTACTGCTGATGAATCCTGGCTCCATTTTCTTTGAATGAGCGCAAGTGCATGTAGCGTGAAAATTAGTATGTCTAGAGTGCTCACTACCTCTGAACATAGTCTTTGATCCTACAAAGATGAGATAGAGTTGTTTTTTTTTCCAAAGTCTTCCCTATCACTGCACAGAGATTGTTTGTATGCCAGAGCTGAAAACAATGGGGGTGAATTTGATAGTGAGTGGAGCTATCGGGACAGGGCAGCGCCGTAAATGAATGCCTGGCTGTGTTTCTTTTAGGTCAATTTGAATATGTGCTTTTAATTGGTCTCTGTAGGCAAAGACTTATCTTCTCTTTTCTGCCTTCCTCAAAAGTGTCTGCATGTGACTGTGTTGAGCTGCGGAGCCCGGGAGCAATGGGGCTCATTTGAAGCCGGGGCGAACATGCTCATTATCTCTGACCAAAGGCAAGATTGATTTAGCTGAAAGCCGGTATAATTTAGAAAAAAACACGGAGGTGGAATTGTAAACTGAATCGAGACAGCGAGTTAGTCTCCTTGCTGTGGATCGCTGTTGGTCAAAGCGGGTGCGTTTAAAGCAAAGTTTACAGCAGCGGAACCGGTGTCCTCCCCGACTCACGCAGCAACCAAAGGTGCCATCGCTCATCCGGAGTTACTCTTTCTCACGTCTTCGGCGCTCCTCTAACCTTTGGAGACGGTGTATTAGAACACGTTTTGCACATCATTCCCATTTCTTTGCCTCTCTTTTCTCCAGGCACCCCCACATCTTCATTTATAGGAGAGGTGTGTTTGTGTGTGGATTGAGGGTACCTATCTCTTTTTCCTCTGACATTGCTCACTCCCCCATTGATGTGAATTCATTGACAGTGGCAGTGATTCTCCTCTCTCCAGCTACACATCGGGTGAAGGATAATTGGAGCCGTGAATGTCTTTTTCATTGGAACAGGCTGAAGAGCTTGCTATTCTCTGTATCGCACAAAGGGACAAGATCCAGTGATAGGACTCGTATAAGAGATCTACAGTATTCTCTAACACAAATAGAAAAATACCTCATGCAGTTTGAGTGTTGGCTAGCAAATAGGAATTTCTCCATTATTCTTGGATGTAAAAGTCACTCAACGCTTGTGTCGTGTGCATCCAGTCCTATCAAGGGATGGTGAGATGACCGTGTAGTTAAGTGGAACTGCATTGTCCTTTGGGCATGTCAGAGGTCAAGCAGTGTTGGTACCACGGCCCCTGAAGGATGTCAGACAGAGTCCTGCTGGCACAAAGGTACGATGTTGGCTGGGCGTCAAGCAAAGCAGCAGTGCAGCAATTAGACTTATTAATTATTTTCTTACAACTTAATACTCTTTCATTTAATGCATATTAATTGATGTGCTCCCGAATCCACACTCACATAATCCACCAAGGATTTCTCAAAGGCAAGGCACAAAAGCCTTTTATTATCTTAAGGAGGAAGTGGTCTTTTGGGACATAAAGCGCCCCTGCTCAATTGTGTATTACATTATGAAACAGACGTAAGTGAAATGAAATTACAACGTATCATCGGCACGGTGAAGGATCCTATTGAATAATTACCTCGGCAGAGCCATTGTTGTAATGTCAGACTCGTTCTTTTGTATATGATGAGGGTGGGGGGGGGTTATGAAGTCTTCATACGAGGGAATAAAAAAGCAGTTTCAAGGTTAAATGTGTGAAGGCCAACTGTTTGGGGAGGATGGATTAATTTCATGTCCCATAATGTGATTTGCAATATCTCCTCCTCTCCTGCCCTTGGTTTCTTTTGAGATGTACGTGCCTGATGAGTGCTGAGGGCAGGGTGTGTGTGTGTGTGTGTGTGTGTGTGTGAGGGGGGGCTGCTGCAACCACCGCCTGCATTTCTAAGTGTTTACAGAACTACTAAATGGAATTATGAGAGCTCGTGCATGCTTACAAATTCACCATCATTCCCGGACCCCGTCTCATTACTGAATACAAATTCGGTGGTTATCCTACTTGGTGTGTAGTACAGAAAATTAGCTTTCTTTCCTTCATACATGCAAACACAAACACAGGATGGGGGTGGTTCCAGGAACATCACAGTGCATCATTAATTCCAGGGCAGGCTACGGAGGAGATAGGGGGAAGGACCACCACGGTGCCAGCAACAAGATTCCTCGCTGCACGATCTGCCGAACCGCTGTAACGCGCCACTTTATCACTTACTATCTGCAGCTTATCGACACATATCTGCTCGTGGGCTCAGTTAATGAAGCTGTTGGGGGAAACTCTAAGCAATACTAATATTTTGATAGAACTGAAGCCATTTCATACAGCGGCATGAAATATTCATGAACGTAAATAACCTCACAATATGTCATCATTACAATATGGAGAAGTGATAGAATCAGTGTTGAAGGTCAGCGCGGGTTATGGACTGTTCAGGCTACGGACGAGGGAATGTAAGCAGAAGTGTGCATGCTTGGAAATTGTTGTTTTTTTCCCCCTCTTGCTGCATATGTTGCAGTTGTTACAGAGTGATGACTACAGGTATAGGATCAGATTCACCTCCTCTTGGCTCTCCTGTTTGCATGCCCCCTCTGTGTCGCGCTGCCTAGCTGCCTTGCTAGCGAAACCTCATCTTAATCCCCAGTGAGAGGAGCAGGGACAGGATTAATACCATGCAAATGCTATTCCAGGTGTCAACACGCCTCACTATTTTAAACCTCTCCCATTCATTGTGTATTGTGTTGCGGGAAGACCCTCCCACCTTTCACATGCACACATGGCACAACAACAGCGGATGGCTGTGATGCCCTCGGTGCTTCGTGCATCAAGTTGCACTTCCCCTTCCTACTACTTTCCCGGAAAAAGCTGCGTTTCGCCGAGTTCAGTCTCACCTTTCCTTTCAGCCGTTGAACCCCATTCCTTGTTCCCAGATTGCCTCCCCTCCCAGAGGAGCTCCAATCTGATGCAGAGCCGAAGTAAAAATCTGCTCCATCGCTGATTTCCTGCTTTGGCCAAGTGTTAGCCAGGAGAGTGAAGGGACCAGGGCTGCTCTCTCAACCATTCATAGCTCTCTGTTTCTTTCTGTCTCTCTTTTTCTCCCTCTATCTCTCTCCATTCTCCCAACACCCTAGTGAATGTCTCATTGCTTATGTAATGTCTCTAAACATTTGTGCAGCATTAGGGGAAGTCGGGCGTGCCAAAACTGTGCAAAACGTCCCTCTGTGCACCCCATAGAGGTGGGACAGATGGCGACCCTCGTTCCCAGTCTTGTAAACTGCCTGTGACAGGAGAGATGGCAGATACACAGCTGAACTAGGGCAACGCTAACTAAGGCTTTACAGGCAGTGGTGGACACAGTTGCATGCACACTCATCAGTGTGATGCCTATTATCAAGGGCATAAAGCATCTCAATTTGGTTCTCACTGCATCGCTTTGAGGCTGTTAATTACAGCGCGGCGTTGTTTATTGATCGCACATTGGCAGATTCGATACCGTTATACATTGTAAATACACTGTTGCGCTGCCCCACCTGTGATCCGGGTTGTAGCTCACCTATAACAAAGGCCATCAGATTCCTGCATGAGATCGTCCATCATGATGTTAAAGAAGGTGACCCGGAGTTGTTTTCTAATTCAGTCGTTAATCACCGCCGTGGCAGACTGTCGGCCACTTTCACTTTGTTCCCCTTAACAACTCTCAGGGCAGAGTCCATTACTGGGTAAACAGACAGTGGAGCACAGAGGAAATGAATGAAGATGCCCAGTGCAGAACCCCCAGAGGTGAGATCAAATGGCAGGCCCAGTGATGATGAGGAATGTTTATGGCTGGCACTCTATTAAGAAGAGGCTCTTCCCCGCTGGCGCCTAATGAACACCTACCTTGTGAAATGGTTGTTCTGAAGCTTTGCCTTACTCTGAATTACCGGTCATTTTCATCAAAATGTGCCCTAATTGCACTCAGTGGTGAGTGGGGGAAGGGCCACTGATGGACAGAATGAGTTTTTCAGGGAACTTGGCAAGGTGACTGGCTTATGGCAACATTATCCGTGTTGATTTGAATGAATACCCGGCTCCATATTTCCCTCCTTTGTATGTTAATGAAAGCCAGTTATGTCCTTGGAGAATGATATTTCAGGCCCTAACTCTTCTCTTCTCTGAGTACACAGTAACGCCTCCTCCAGATGTCCCCCACTGCGGGAGGCTGCGAGACAAGCGAGAGGCTTAACACCAATCACACACACACACACGGATCATCTCTGGGCGGCCAATTCAACTGACCAGTTACGAAATAAGACCTTATGGGGCCGCAGAGCAAATGGGTGTTGTTTTAATCAAGAAGAGAGTAAAAAATTGCTGACAAAAAGGGTAGTGCGGGGCGGGGGAGAAAGAAAAACATCTCAGAAAGGAGAATGTTTTCGGAAACCACAGACAATGTACCATCTGCACACGGCGGGGTGTATGAGCGACACTGGACTACTGCTGTGAGGAACTATTGCATTGTTATTAAATGGCTGCTGCCTCACTGGCAACCATATTAAAACCTTAGATCCTGTGCCTAATGCAAGGGGATGAGGAGGAGAGAGGGAAGAAAAAACAAACCAAAAAAAAGCCCAAAACAAGCCTGGCCTTTTGGACGCGGTGACACGATGTGCAGCTGCGATGGCACAGATTAGATGGCAATACAAACTTCTTCAAAATGAAAAGGCAGAAAAAAAAGCCCCCCACCCTCCTCCTCCTCCTCCTCCTCCTCCTCTCTCACCCCCTCAAGCTTCCCTCTCTCCGCCCACCACCTCTACTGGCTCAGCATCTTATGCAAGGTGCAGCGAGAGGACAGCTTTTTCTTTTTTTTTGTACTCATGGGCTGTGTCTTAAGAAATGCAGATTTAGCAGCTCGGTCGATCGCGGGCCTCGTCGTGAGGGTCTGCCGTCTTGAGGCAGCATCTGCAAAAATTCATTTCATTTCATTTGTACTCGCTGCGAGATTTGTCTCACATTTACGGCGGTAGTCTGAGTCTGTGAATCCTCTTCTACTTCAGCGGTGCGCCGACTGACTGGGACTCGGTGCCCTTTGTGCACGCCGAGCGAGAGGCAGACAGTGCATGAAATGCCACTGAGGAGTGAGAGTTGATTAGCTACTCTTGCTCTCCCTCATCTTATTCTCTCACACTCAGGGCAGTGAAATGACTCTTGAGATTGCATGTTCTGCTAACAGTTTCTTGTTAACTTTCTTTGTGCCAGAGGTTATTGGAAATTATGCACAATTTCAACAATGCTTAGTCACTGCATGGCGTTCTCAAACTTCTTGTACCAAGATGTGTGTGCAGCTTTGCCGGTATTGAGAGAACAAATAGGACGTGCATTAGGAGACATTCTTGTTTCTTGCCTCCGTGCATGCTCTCGTCCCTATACAATTTCCAAACCGTAGGCCAGTGTTCCCATCCTCTCCAGCCTAGCTCAGCGTCTCTCTGCACATCCCTTCAGTCTCAAAGGCCTATCTGAGTGTGTATGAGGGGGCGTTGCCATGTCTGTTATTTAACAGAACACAGCCACATGAAATCCATTTTATTTTATTTTTTCAAAAATTATTTATCCCTATTTACGATTTGTTTGTGTTATTTTCAGATCCCAGATTTATGGATTCAGTTTTTAATTATGTCCCCCACTCATTTAAAATAAACAGAATAAAGTGTTGTGGTTTTTTTTAAAAAATTGTAATTGCAGCTAGGCCTTTTCTTTTAAGTCCATTAATTCTATTCTGGCCTACAGCTGATGTGTAGAAATTAAAAGCATAACTTGGTGAAATTGATTTTTGGTCAATATTTAGCAAACAGCATTGTCACGGCAATTGGCATACATGCTGGCGCGGTGTTGAACAGCGTGGCTCCAGAACGATCCCAGCTTCAGCAGCCAAACTGAGTCGAGCCGGTTTGATGGAGGACACGGCAAGATTTGGTAGAGAAGATACAGGATGATGTCGCGCCTGTTCCAGGAACCTGTTGAGGATTGAACGCTGACGTTCATCTGCTGCCGTGAGGAAACTGGACCAATCCGCTGTGTTTTCCCCCACTGAGAATGAAATGGTTGGCGGGGGGAAAAAATAAACAATGTGCAAATGCTGAGCGGTACTCGTAAAAGTTGGAGTCAAGTGACTTTGTCAGATCAGTAGCTCAGACAATCCTCTCCCCACTCCAGGAACTGTGCGAGGGGTGAACGGTGAATGCCCATAAATATGCATGTGCGTTCAACCTCCTCTGTTTTCCTGACAAAGTTTCAGAGGGCCTGCTTTGAGGAAGCCGTCATCCCGCTTGACGGAACCTGACATTTGGAAAGGTCTGTGAGGAGGATTTGTTTGTGACAGCTTCAAATTACAGTGTGGGAGAGAGGGAAAGGGAAAAGGGGAGGGTTGGAGGGATTGAGGAAGAAAATGGCTCCTGCCTATTTAAATGTCACTTCGGCGAGGTGAATGTGTGGGCTCTTTTTTTAAAAGCATTACATGGGGATTTCTCACAATGTAAAAATGTTTCTTACCATGGCTCTCATTTTCTGTCTCTCTGCCTCTCTCTCTGTCTTTATGTTTGTCTGGCTCAGACTGTGTTATTGGCAGCAGGCTTTCAGCTTTGTGAAGATTTGCCAACATCTTTACAATAACCACAAACCACTTAGTTTTTGTTTTGTGTAGGTAGTGACTGAAAAAGGACTGATAGCCCGGGTCCCTTTTGGATTTGCGGCTTTTGCTGGACTGTGTGCTTCAGTGCAAAATACATATTAATTTTTTGTGCTCTCCCACTCGCTCTTCAAGAGCAGGAACAAAATAAAGAAATAGCCCTAAGTACAATCTGGGGGAGGGAAGCGGCTTAATATTTGCATGCACAGAGAAAATAACAATGATAAGTGTGCTGCAATTTCTGTAAATCTTGAGTGATTTCTCTTATGTAATAATGGACTTTTTTTTAAGCAAAGCCTGTTATTTCTTGTCAGCACTCAGTGCACTTATGAGTGCACAAGGGGCTGTGTCACTGTCACTGACCTTTTTACAGAGGATGAGATGGACAAGCCAAAACACAGTGAGTGTCCCTCAGCGACGATAGTCAAATGTCACTCAAACACAAGGACTGAGGGATGGCAGCCAAGCTCTCGTATTGAGCTTCCAACAATAGTAAGGATGAGGAGGTGTAGCGCCCCGTATCTCTTTTCCTTGACAAATGGCTGATGACACTGTTGGATTATGTCCTCACAAGTCATGCCAACTGCTGGAATCAGATGACAAGTACTTCCACGTCTACATGTCTTAATCTGTCGCAGGCGCTCCCAGCTGCAGCTCCTATATATTCATCACAGAGACAGCGCCTGCAAATATCAATAAATGATGCTCAAGTGACGCCCAAGCTTGAGAACTGGTTTCCTGGAAGGTGTTTGCCCTTTTGCCCACTTTTTCATTATGCCTTCTGCCATGACATACTTTAAGCTGTCTGCGAGTGTACCACAAGCACTCGGGGCTATTGCCACGGAAGGATGCTCCCAAACTTCAGTAGGCATAAGTTTTCCACACAACCAAAAAAAAAGAGACTTTAAGCTGCTGCTGCAAACAGAGCATCTATTTTAACAGAGGCATTTCCCGTAATTAAACGAATGTATAGGAGAGTATGCCGGGTTGGCTCCCCTGATTAATGGAGCAATTACATAATCCATTACACTGAATTATGAATGTGCTAATGATGAGCTCATGTTGGGTAATGATTCTTGGAGTTTACTTGTGTGAAATATGAAAGGAGTCAGAAGCAGAGAGGATCGTCTCTGTTTGCAGATGTCCGTCTGATCACCAGGAGGTAAAGTTGAGAGAGAAAAACAAATGTGGGACTTCCTAGGGAGAGTGCCGGTTCCCCCACCACGGGTCATTGCTTTCTGTTCTAGAAAGAACGCCTCCTACTGTTCCTAGAAAGACTGTATGTTGCAGACTTGAGGATCTCCTTCTATGAAGTGATAAAGACCATAACAATCTGAATACATATTTTTGTATTTTGGTGACAGGAAAGTGAGAGAAAAGGAAAAAAGGCAATTTAGAGTGAACCTTTGCTGATACTGTGTGTGTGTGTGTGTGTGTGTGTGTGTGTGGGTGGTGACGTGGGAATTTTCACAGTGCAATTATCATAGCCAAAAATACCCAAACCATATTATCACAGTTAATATAAAAAATTGCTTTATTTGGATCTATACCAAAATACCTGTCCACTCCATCTCCTGATTTTTATTCTGCACATTTTATCACTTGTAGCAAAAATTCCATGACAAAGTTTCCTCGTGCCATGCTCCCTATTTGTTTGTCAAACGCGCGAGCTTGAAGCCGCCAGCGCGGTTTCCTCCTTGTCAATCTTGCAGGCTGCTTGCATCAGACAGGCTGCTGGCGGGAGATAGATGGTTTACATTCCCAGTCTTTTTTTTTTGAAAGCCTACATTTTCAACACTGACAGAGGTTTTTAAACAGTCATGATAGTGGTTGTATCAGTGACAGCCATTTTTGGAGATTGGCATTCAGGCCATCTGCTGAAAGATGACAAACATGTTCCCCCGGTGTGTATTAGAGACCGACTGCTTATTGACACTCTTTTATTGGAAATTCTATTGGTATCCGTGTAGCCAAGCCAATTTAATAGTGCACAAACAGAAATAATATGTCTGTCATTCATAGGCACAGGCGGCAGGGCCATTACAGCAATACATTGTTTTCCTACAGGCCAAAAGTGGTAATCTACCATGAGAAACCCTGTCTTCTACCCTCTGTTAAAATTACAGTGGATATTTGATTTTCCAACCTATGTCTAACAAGAGCACACATAGATGAGAGCCTACACCCCCACAAACGGTCCAGCTGGAGTAGTTCGACTTAGAGCTAAGTAGACAAGCAGCCTATTTTTCTCCATTGGGCTATACACTGTTACAGAGAAGAGGAGTCTGGATTTGAGGTCTTTACTTCCTGCCATTGCATCTGGCCAAAGCTACTATTTCAAAGGGACATTAAGTAATCTATGACTTTTATTGACCTCAGTCGGTGACCAAGGAATTGCAACATCGACAGGTCTCTAGCACAGCTTAGGGTAGCCTGCAATTGACATAAATAATAATAACACTGCTTTGTCGTTTGCTTTTTGGTGATGCTGGTCACTCGCTGTCCTCCATTGTCGAGCAGTTGAAAATGTGAGCGGGTTTTTGTTCCAGAACAAAGTATGGGCCAGAAAGTATTGAAGTTTTGACCGCTAGAAATCTCAGCACCTGGCAAAGTAATCACTGAGTCACTAGTATTGATCTCCAGCCCTTTCAAACCCTCACCGATATATTACAGTTTGTGTCTGTTTGACAGTGAACATCTTTCTGATTACACCTTTTAGATGTAGTTTTACCTCACCAAGGTAAAAATGCTTAGCAAAGCTTGGTGAAAACAAAGAGAGAAAGGAAAGGCTGAAAGGTAGAAAGAAGCCTGACGGTGTCGTAAAAACAAAAAACACCCCAGGGTCCTCTATCGTTTGTCTCAGGGGTTGTTACAAATCATGGTTTGTAATTAGATACTATTACATTATAGTTTTTCCAGGACAGAATACAGTTCTAACGGAGCAAAGTTGGCATCTACACAATGCCGTGCATCTGAAGTCAAAAATGCCACGGGGTCGTTCTCGTGTTCATACAGTTTTTGCTCACAGTTGTTGGGGCGTAAAGTGAACAAAATTCTCACACCGCTGGTTGACTTGATATGAGGAAACACCACATGAAGCTCAAAGGTTTTACTTGTTCATACCCACAAGACACATGTAAGATGGAAGCTGTGCATTTATCCATTACATATTTCTTTAAACTAACATTGTGCATTTTTCATCAGTTTCATCAGGGATTGTTGCATTATTGGGTGCTGTTTATTTCACTATTTGAGCTGTTGTTGCAATTCCCAAATTTTTAGGCCTTTGGGCGTTTGACATATCCTCCACTCTGCTGTTATGTATGATATTGCTGTATTTATTCAAGATGTATACAAGATGTATTTTCTCCGTTCCCGTACAGTAAAAACAGTCTGAGTGCCACTCACTTCAGACTCTGCAGCTTATTGAGCATTGCTTATGGCTGAGAAGTGCTGAAAACAGAATATTTTACCAAGTAAAAAGTTCTCAGTGATTTCATTTGCTGATGGTTCCCTCAGGCTAGAATAGCTCGTTTATTTTGGTGCAGCTCAGACCTCAATAGGCGAAGTTGTACAGAAAACTTTCCAGTTTCGTGAGCCTCCAAGTACTTCTGTTGATCAAGTCAGTTTAGACAGGCCACTGTGCTCTTGGAGGACAGAACATCGTTCATGACATTGCTTTTTGCTTTCAGCCTGGTTTGTAACTTAGTCCTTGAAACCACAACTCACCACGGTGAGTCCCTTTTGGGTTGGAGCAAAGTAATCAAAATGCAATTCAAACTTGTTGAAATTCTCTCCATGCCAGCTAGTTTGCCTAAAGGTGATTTTCCTCAGCATGTAGCAACACTACTGTCGTTGATTGCTTATCACTCCACTGGTGGTGGTGGTGATGATAACGACGGCAGAGGTTTGATTCTATGCCAGAACCTGATCGGATCCGACCTGGTCCTCGCTGTTATGGTAGAGTTGTGCACTAGTTTTTCATAATTACCTTGGGTGCTGTTGCCTTGGGTTCCTCTTGGGCACTTTCCGGTGTGTATAAACAGTAATGAGCAAAATAAAAGGGAGGCACTGCTGTCCTAAACTTTTCTCTGTTTATGAGAAATTGCTGACATAGCCTAATGTCTGAAAGTACATCTGCCTGTTCCTCCCTCTGCCCTATCAAATCAGCGCCTTATCCATGGCTGTCAAGAGAACTAAAAAGTGTGTGTGTGTGTAGCATGCCATCTCTGGAGAATATAGGTTATTTGCAAGTTTTAATAGGGTTTATGTTTACAGAATGTTGCCTACCTACTTATCATGGACTTATGTTAGGTTGGGCTTGATAAAAGCTCTAGATGTAGTGAAAATGAATGGCAATGCATTATGTGCAGTATATTAATAAGAATTAGCAAATAATAGTTTGTTTCCTCTTGATGCAGCATCATCTCCTTCTGTTATTTCATAGTGTGCTTTTAGCTGGGATGATTGACATCCATTGTTTTTCAGCCTGCAGTGTCTGTTTTAAGCTTACTGCGGATGCGTCTCCATTAGAGTTGGTTCATTTGAAGTTCAGCATGTGAGTACATTTTCTTAGGTAAACCAACCAGCCAGACGTACAACTTCCAGCCGAGGACACTTATCTACTTATCTCTGATAGAAAATGGTCTTCATCTCAGTGTTCATTCTCCTCTCTCTCTCTCTCTCTATTGACTAGTGTTTGCCTTTTTGGAGTGAGATGTGTACTGCCTACCTGGTGAAAGTGCACGTCTGCACTTACAGCTTGTAAAGGAATTTTGTGACTGTGGTTTATGGGAACAATCGTTACGAGTGGAAAGTAAAAACCTTCTTTCATTTAAAATAAACTGGGAAAGTGTGTTACTGTTGGAAAACTCCTCTCCAGGTAGAGGCTGGCAGCACTCTTTATTACACTGGTAAGTGTTGCAAAGAGGGAAAAAAGTGTTTTCAAAGGAGTTTTATGATGAGTTTTGTTAGTGTGTACTGTACATGTGAATGCATCCAAGTATTAGTGCTGTGTGCGTGTGCGGGTGTACATATGACAATGCATGTTTCAAGCATGTACGCAAGTGTATGCATCATGCTTTTGAATTTGAACATGTAATCATTTTTGCCATCTTTATATGTACAGTGTAGGTTCACCCCTGCTCTCAGTGCACTCCAGGCTGCCTACAGCACACTGGGCTTAAGGCTTTACAGCGGGCCACTGGCTCTGCTGTGTTCTGCTCTGCTGGCTGGGCTGGCCCTGTTGTAAAATGTGATCAGTCAGCTCCATTAGGGCCTGGACTGGGAGCTGCTGGGGGCCGAATGTCCCGATCCCTGACTGTACCACCCAGGCACTGATGGCAAAGTGATTGGCCAGACCAGAGAGCGTCTGATGCCCAGTTGTGCTGCCGCTGGGTTTGATATGTTAGATAGTAATGGATTATAGAGTCAGTAAAGCCTGATTTATGCTTCTGCGTATGTGTGTCTGCGTACATGCGCGGGTGTCTCCCGTCTGCGTGGGTGTTTGCCAACATGCTTGCCCGTATCGTTGACACGTACACTAGGGGGCAGTGTTGCATTTACTACAACTAACAGTACAGAAAATTAAGAAGAATCCAGATACAGAAACTCGTTTTCATCCCCAGCAAAAGTGGAACAAACAAAGAGACGTGCACGTTGCGTTGTGGTGGATCGTTTTTTTTTTTTGCGAACCTCATCTGAGAGTTTCTCCTCAAACTGCTCCACTGCTATTCTCCGTTTG
>CABFOQ010010025.1:3280-15856 GCA_900660455.1 Gephyroberyx darwinii | reverse complement strand
CTGAGGACTGAGACGTGTCACTTTGCTGCAGTGGGTAAAGCAGAAGAAATCTAGGCCAGCACATTTCAATCTAAAGAACCCACACGCTGCCACCCCAACATCTCCATCACTATGGGCTTGACTTGAGAGGCATTTTAAAAAAATACTACTGGACAGAGATGGGAGTCTGACACATTTTCTTCAGTCTAGAAAACAGGTCAGGTCTGAGCCACAGAGTTCAACTATGGATGCTAAAGTGCAGCCAATGCATATTTTATTGTAGATTCAGCACTTTGGACTCAATCTCTTTTTTTGCAAACACAATTAAGCCTTTAGTAAATTATATATATATATATATAACCTGATGCGGCAATGTGATTAACAGCTACGAAGGCGTGATATAATACGATACACTTCCATGATTAAGATCTCTTGAGGCATCATCTGTTCTTACCATTGCTAACTGCTGCAGCACCTGAGCTATCATCTGGCATATCAGTTCTCCTGGCTAAAGGGATGTGGCCGCTATGCTGCTAAAAGGAGAGCAGAGACGCCGTGTGCCAAGTTTGAATGAACTGGGGGATTAAGATTTCTGCTGCTGGCAGGTTAGGATAAGGAGAAGAGCCGAGGTCGCCCTTCGGAAAGAGAGATGGAGATGTACAGTTCCATTTCTGACACTTGTCACTTCCTTTCCTATTACAAGTGTGGTTATATTACAGCTGTGCAGGGACAGCTCCACCTAGCCCTCCAAAGCTGCAACAGTGTTTGAGGATTTAATCAAAGGAGAGGACTTTGCACTTTTTCGATTGCACATACTCAACCAAATCCTGTCTTATCTGGGTTTGGAGTGGGGATATAAGCATGGAACAAGAAAGCCCAGGAAACCTGTGAACGCCCAGGAAGGGGGGGGATTTCAGAGAAGCTGACGTTGACTCACAGCGATCAGTCTGTCTCCGACGGTCAGAGAACCTTCCCTGGCTGCTGGACTGCCCTGGACGATGGCAGTAACAAACACCCCACTCTCCAGACCAATACCGCTGTCTGGCAAAAGAGAACATGGGGTGTTAAAAAGAAAACATTGGAGAGCACCGAAGCAAGCAAGCAAAAGTTATGAGACATGCACCACAGAGAGTTTGAATGTATTATACCTTTGTGTCCCATGAGGTTGATGTGAACAGGAGTGACAAGTCTGCCTCCTAGGGACTTCCTCCTTCGTACCACCATGTTGATCAAGCCTCCGCCATTAAGTACCGCCTTCACCACCTGCTTCCTGTCCTTATTGGTCAGGTCCATGTCATTAATCTTCAACAGCCAATCATTCACTCTGGAAAAACAGAGTGGGGGGGTGAAAAATGAAGTGAACTCTATGCCGGTTAGTCTACAAGAGGTCATGGCATCGCTTATTGTGCTCACCTTAACCTTCCATCTGCAATACTTCCTTTATCCACCCTTGTAACAAATATTCCACAATCTCCTGGTAAATAAGGATCATTTACCCCCTCAGCGATATCAAACCCAAGTGCCTTCAAATCCATGTCATCCTGTAAAGAGAAAAACACAAATGCCACTTTGTGAATTTGTAAACATTGTTGTCACATCGACTCAGAGTTTGTGGGATTCTTCAGTCAGGAGACTGGCATGTCACCGAATCACTGTTGGTAATGAGAGTTGAGCACTAGTCTTACCCTGTCTTTCTCAAACTCCACCACCTCCGTCTCCCACTCCAGGGAGTCTGTGTCGATGGCCGAGTCGTGAGAGCTGTGGGCCATTAGCTGACAGAACCGGGCCTCCTTCTCCAGCTGGCTCTCCATCTTCTCCCTAAACACAGGAAGACATTGCACACAGAGTCAAAGGTCATTCACTAGATAATAGATAGGCACAAGAAAATCAAAATTAACAAATGAAACAACTTTCTGGTGCACATGACCATCTATGTAGACTCCATAGATACTTGCAAACCTTGCAAACCAGAAATAGGGAGTTTTTCAAAACCAAAGCAGGCGCTCTGGGGAAAATTTGAAGATGCAGAGACTGCAGAGATATTTCCTGCATTCTGGTGAGTTTTTATGTATAAAATAACAATGACAATATAGTACAAAAACTGCATCTGCATCTTTTAATGTCTTGTAAAAACAAATTTCTTTCGCAGTTTACACAAGTTTGGCTCAAACCATCATAGAGGCTACATACAAATATAATAAATGAGCAGAGTTTGAAATTTGATCAAAATATTGGAGAATATAGTGAGAACTGACACCACGGGAGAACACCGGGAGAGAGGCATGAAAATCAGGAGGGCTGGCAAGTAAGAATCCATAATGAACTAAGGGGGTTTTCACCCATAGGAATAACAGGCATGCCAATGTGATTAAATACTTTAATCCTTAGAGTATCAGAAATTCTATAAGTTTTACATTTCAATTTAAGAGTGGAAAGTTTGTTCAAACTCGTTCTACCGATTCAACCCATTTTCTACATCCACTTTGACAGTAACAAACATTCTGCAGCATGGTTTGGACAGAGAAATGTAGATTTATTCATACGAAAACTAAAAGTAGAATGCACACAATGCCCTGCTGTCACTAAGATATATGGTGCCCCACTGAGGCATGCCTTGAGGGTGGCACTGACATTAAAACCCCAATCTCATACTGTTCTTTAGAGAGGCTGTAGGAGAACCTCTCAAAGTCACAGCATAGCATACTGGGCATGTTGACCGTATCAGGGCAGTCATATACACTTTGGCCAGCAGAGGGAGCTTTTAAACTCAACAAAAGCAAGTTCTCATGGAGGGAGGTAGAGAGACGGAGAGACAGAAAGTGTGTGCACGTCCAAAACACTGACGCTTTTTGGGATTACACTTTTAATCTGGGCATGCAGAAATGGCGCCAGGCAAACAACTGAGCTCCACGATGTCCACAAAGGCAGCGTAGCACAGCTTACGCCTAGCCACACACTGAGTACGACAGCTTATAGAGACAAAGCACTAGGACACACAAAGTTAGCTGGGTAGAAGTAACATTCTTCTTGCTTACTCAAATAGGGAAGGATTTTCCTTAGACAGCTTCTACTATTGTTATAGCTTTCCTAGAATTTCAGTCTGAAAATGAAGTGAATATAGGAGCCGGTTGCTTCCAGAACCAGGCCAAAGACTCACTTTAGCTCTTTGAGCTCTCGCGACGCGTCATTCTTCTGCTTCCTCATGTCATCCAGATTCCGCAAGGCATCAGCCAGGTCACTGACTGCCCGGTCCCTTTCCCTTCGCAGGTTATCACACAGAGTCCTGGGGAAGTGGAGATGAGAAACACTGATAAACGTACAGAGTAGAGAGGAAGAGCACATATGCATGCAGATTCTCTTAGATCGATGACAGCATCTCGCACCCTCCGAGCCTGTCAGTAGTCTTTAAAAAAAAAAAAAGACTGACCGAATACTCTCCCTCTCGGCCACTATCTTGTCTCTCTCCTGGAAGGCCCAGTCCCGGCGACATTTGGCCACCTCTGCCTCCTGTGTGGCCTCCTTCAGCTCCTGGGACATGGCCTCATACTGTTTCCTCAGCATCTCAATCTCCTTGTTGGCCCGTTCCATGTCCAGGGTGGCCGAGTCTTGTTTCTAAGAACATTGCGAACACATGCATAAGATTACACAGGGATCTTGAGACCAGTGAGCTACATGTTGCATTTCCATCTGTTGCAGTGTTCCTACAGATTTTGTCGTGAATGGGGTGGCATAAAGACTGATATGAAATACCTGCAAGGGTCAGTCCACTGACATAATCCAACAGCTGACAGTTTACTGGATCTACTAAGTTTCTTACCATGTGTCAAACCTTTGGCTTAATACTGCCACATCTAAGGAAGAGTTTTGCTACCTGTGTATGAGTTTCTTACCTGTCTGGCCTGGTAGTACTCTCGGAGCAGCTGATCCCTTTGGATGATGGCTTCTGTCCTCTCCTTGCGGGCCACATCCCTCTCCTCCCGGACCGTCTCGATGTCTTTGCAGGCCTGGCTCAGCTCCTTCTGGGCCTCGGCCTTGTCCTTCACCTCGTGGCAGTACTTCTCCAGCAGCTCGTTCCTTTCGCAGATGGCCCTGTCGCGGTCCACCAGTGACGAGTTCAACTCCTGCCACAGAACAAAGATGGGAAAATGAGCAATATGAGTCATTAATGTGACACCGTGGAGTGATACAGCACTGGTTATGAATCTCTTTTGTCTGTCTACTGGGTGTTCAAAGATATTCTTTAAAAGGGGAGAGGCTGACCTAGGCTATTTTTGTGTAATGTCCTGGTTGAAAACGGTCTTCGATCCTGACTGACAAGTGGATACATGGCCTAATTCATGAACAGACTGACCGATTGCAGATGCCAATCTAGTGTTCTCACAGAGGAAGTGGTTTGGACTGAAATTGATGGATAGCTAGGGCTGGGCAATAAACTGAAAATTTACCAAAACCGACATTAACGTCAGAATTTTACTGGACACAATAATTTCAGTAAAGAACCTACACAACGTTTATACACGCACATTATGAGCTTGCATCTAGATTGGGTTGCCAGATCAGGCTGCAATCATTCTGGGAGATTTAGATTTGGAGCCTTAATTTCCTTGCTGGCCAACAACCTCTCAGGGTACTCAAGAGTGCAACAGCCATAACTGCTATACAGATTGATCAAGTCTGATACCTGTCTGAGAGCTTCCAACTCTTCGCTGGCCACCACTCTCTCTGAGGAGGTGTTTTTGAGTCGGGCTTCAGCAGCTTCCAGCTCCGTCTGCAGCTTGTCCAGCTCCTTGATCACCTGGTCCCTCTCGCTCATGATGAGGCGATACTCATTGAACACCGAGTCCCTCTCCTCCTTGTACTTCTCACAGTCCTTGGCTGCCTTCAGCTGGAAGTTCTTGTAGCGCGTCACCTCCGACTGCAGCCGCTCCATCTCTCTCTGCAACTCCTTGTTCTGGGCCGATGACTTGTTCAGCTCCTGCTGCACTGAATCAAACCTGGAAGGGCAGGGGGAAATAGTGAGGGTTTAAAAGAACATTTTTATTATATGCCCGTATAAAATTATGGTGTGCTGGCTGATGCGGGAGAGTAGCTATGCCTCATATCAGCACTTTATGTGTGTGCAGGTGTTAGCTGATGGATCAAACCTGGTAGGCGAAGGCAGTCAGGGCATGAGCCAACATATTTACTACATCCTCATATAAAATTATTTATGCAATTCCTGGAACAGATGGGTGCTTATTTCATGTGGTGGTGTCATCACCTCCTCATCGAGGTGGAGTACTGCTGCTGATAGTGCATAGCCGAGTCGCGCTGTTTAAGCAGTGCGTCCATTTGCTTCTGCAGCCGTCGGTTTTCCTCCTCTGCCTGCTCCAGGCGGCTCAGGTCTGTGTTATGGTTGGCCACTTTCTCACTGTAGCGCTTGCTCAGGGCATCATACTCCTTCTTCACACCTTCCAGCTTGTCCATGGCGGTGTCGTACAGTTTGTTCAGCACCTCTGATGAGCCCTTCTCCCTCATCACCTGGCCATGACAAAAAAGCTGGTCATCATAAATATAGCGGTATTGTTGAAAGTGTTGTCACTCAATCATCAAACAAACATTTTCAAACACTGGAATAAGTCTTCAAATAACATGCAGATGAAATACATCAGATGCAATCAAATTGGGTCTGCGTTTGCTGTGCACCAGCTAAGCAGCAGATGGCATCAATGGGTAGACATACTGCTATTCTGAGAGTGAAGTGCAAGCGAATCCAGTGCCAGCCTAGACAATGGCTTTTAGACATTTTTATTTCCATAAGTAGATTTCCCTAGATGTCCCTGAACATTGTTGAATAGGCCTCTTACCTCAGCATTATGTGCAAAGTGTCTCATTGAGACAGCATTTTTCACTCTAGGTCAGAATAAATAATACTGGAGGTCTTGCTGATATAGTCTTATGAGTCCTGGGAGAGCTTGGTTGACCCCGAGGGCAGTACTGACCCAGGCCTCAATACAGCCTCTGTGTGCGTGTACACAATGATCATATAGCATGGTTTGGGTCAGTGTGACCTTTGCACAAGCCAAAGCCCTTTCCTTCTACACCTGCCCTTTTCACTCGTGCCCTGTATGCATTTCTCTGTGCTTGGCTGCCCTGTGCTCTCCACCACTGCAGCGTTCCCATGGGAGCTGTGTTAGACAGTACTGCACAGCAGCCCAATACAGGTCACAGCACCCTTATACAACAGCTTGTAACGCAGTACTCCCTATATAGAAGACAATAGGCATTCTTCCTTTGACGAGGCCAAGGCCTCCTGTGAAAGACCTAAAAATACAGTAAAAAGGGTTTTTTTTTAATTATTGAAAAAGTGCAAAACTGGCACAATGGTGCAGCGACTTTTGTAAAAACTATTTCTAACAGAGATATGGGCAATAGTCCTTTCACATATTCCCCATCACTGTAGTGTCTGTACTATGTCAACAAATCTATGGGAACCATTCCTGCCCTCATAACAAGATCTGGTCAACTACAGAAATACCACACACACACACACACACATCTGTGTATAAGTGGAGTGTGTACCTGTTGTTGCTGCAGCCGGAGGTCCGCCACCTCTTTCTGGTCTTCGCTGTGCAGTCTCTTGAGCTCCTCACAGTTCTGTTTCAGGTGGTTGTGTTCTCTGACCAGCTGGGCGTTGTCCCTCCGGAGTGCCTCCATCTCCTCCTTCAGCTGCGACTGTTCACCCAGCACCCGGCTGTGCAGCATGCTGGGGAGAGGCCACACACATAGGGAGTAAATACAGAGGTGTGTGTGCACAGACATGCTGGCAGACACCCAAATGGAAACGAGGAGCTTTGATGAAATCAACATGGGCTTACAATCCATCAAGGGCATTCTGCGGGAGATATCTGGCGACATGTAAAAAGGTCAAAGTGAAATCAATTTCAGAAATGATTTCATTTGTGGACAGTATTTAAGAAGGGAAGACTATAAGAGCTCAGTCCTCTGAAAATGTATGACTGGGGTGTAAACGGAGGTTAGCAGACCATAATCCGTTTTGATTTTGATTGCTTTCCTGGACAGTGTGGCTGACAGTTTTTTTGGAGGGAGTTGAGCTTTGTGATAATCCCCGTCATCCATCTCATCCTGCCTTCTCTCTGTGTATATTGTAGACAAATGCTAGGCAGCACATACTAACTTCATGCCTCAATTTATTGTTTGGGATTAAACTCCAGGTGTGGAATGGCTTGACTGGATTTAAAGTAGGTTTACTTGGGAAGGAGTAGTTTCAGCGGAAGGCACAAATATCCATGATATCCATGTAGAACTGGTTTGCTTGATGTGACTAGCGATTATCCTCAACTCAGTTTAAACTCTTTTGCTCCTTTTATATAGGAGAGTTTCTGACTTGATGCATTTTCAAACAACTGACTAAAACATGCTCAGTGTCTATGCTCCAGAAATTAAGCCTAGGCCTAAATCACATAAATGCCTCCATTTTCAGGATTTTAAAACCATGCATGTTTTTTATGTAATGCTTATTCCTTTTCAATGTGAAAACTGGCTGTAGCTCCACGGGATGCTCTTTCAATTAGGTTAATTGCAACACCATGCCATTATTTTTGCCATCAAACAGTAAAATCATGCAATAAAACTTGATTATTTCTAAGCTAAAAAGCAGCAGGTGATGGCTGACAGAATGTGCATCCCTACATAAACAACTTCACTCACCAGCAATGATATATATGAATACAAAAAACCCCACTGCTTTTGTATGAAAATCAAAACAACTCAGAGTCAGGCTGAGGAGCTGCATCGCATTCAGGCTAAATAATGCAGGCAAATGTTTAAAACTGGAAGACTTAATGAGGTCATTAATAGAAATGGGGAAACAAAACGAGTGTGGCATGAGAAATACTCACTGGTAGAAGTCAGCCTCTTTAACAGCCTCCTCGCACCTCTTGAGTGTTTTGGTGTGCTGGTTCTGGAGAGACTGTAGGTCTGCCATGGCCCTCATGCACTGGCTTTTCAGACGCTCATAGTCATGGCTGGCTTTGGAATTTGGCCTTCAGGAGACAAGTAGCAAGGCATCAACACCTCAACTAGCAACCTTGTCTGCAAATGCAGCCAAACGCTAGCTCAGATATGAGGACAGAACAAAAAAAGGAAGGTGGTGACACTTCACCTTGCGTGAGAATTCATAAGATAAGAAGGAAATGTCATTTGTTTGATTTTAATGCATGCATAGAGCTAGAGCACACTAAGAACCGCATTGAGCATGATGTCGGCATGAGACGTATACAACTTTGTTCCGTGCAGCCTTCTGATCATCTGCTGCATGCAAAATATTTGCTAACTGGAGCACATTACCTGGGAGAGACAGCTGGCTGCGTTTTAAAGTTATAGTCAACATTATCCCTGACAGCAGAGAATTATTAGATAATGACATGGCACCTGGAACTGAGGACAACCTGGAGAGTAAACATTATCAATCATAAACCTTACCTGCATTGAGGGCAATTAATCTGAGGTCTGAATCAATAGATAAACCTTGGATCTGTCGTATTTCATTCATGCAAAAAAGAATTTCTAATCACAGCAGACTAATTCAGAGGCATCCTCTGAATAAAAGTATGATAAAAAACAACAACTTGGCAGGCGGGCCAAGGTTTATACCTGCAGTCGTCGAAGGTGGTCCCAGGCGATGCCAGCGCCAGACGCTTACGGAGCTCGTCTCTCTCCCTGGTCACCTGGCGGAGCTGGAACAAGATGGTGTCCAGGTTGTCACCGGATGGCCGGTTGTCGTTCATGGCCGGGGGAGGGGAGGACGCTTCACCGTTAACAGGCGAACCTGCAACAGTGAGCACATTACCGGAGGCTAGGACCATTGGCAGGCGCGCACCAGAACAGGAGATTCTTGATCAAGGCACATAATCATTCAGAAGTTGCATGATTTCCTTTAGCCAAGGTCGGATTAAATTTAATTTGTCTGAAGTACACTGACAGTAATGCGGCAATGAAATGAAAGCATTAAACCTGACACCACCTAAGGGAGTCAGTCACCTTATCTCAGGGCAAAAAGCACCCTTGCATGCAAGCAAATACTGCGTTAAAAGGCAAAAGAGGTCAGTCCCAGATCCAGACATTTTGAATACAAAACATTAAATAGTAAGACAACAACTGTCTGCTATGAAATTCCCATTTAACCTGCTGGGTTTTTTTTCCATGACAATCTGCTGCAAATTGTCAGAGAATTACGTTGGATTGACGAGGCTACGCCATCAGTAATCTGACAGGAATATGAAAGGCAGAGAGGGCAGATCTCCAATGGGATTTGGATTTGGTATTTCTAGTGCTTTCTGTCTGGTTTTAAGTCTCCAGAGATTTTTTTAAAATTATTATTATTTTTAAGTGTTTGTGCAGACAGTCATGTTTGGAATGTCAAGGAATCTGATGTCTTTATAAAGGATTAATACCCCACACTGAAATACATCATTTCCAAAGCTTGTGTTCCCTTAATTTGGGAAATCTGTTGGGAAATCTGATCGTTCCATTCCTACCAGACCTGATTCAGAGTGCAAGCCGCCATTGATCTCAATAGAGGAGGTTCTGCTGTTCAAATATGAAAGAAATCCTACTTTATTATCCTTAACTCTAGGCCAAATAGATGGAACACAATAACATTTAAAAATCTTCTGATAAATATAAATCATACTAAAGGAATCAGTCACTTTCAGGGACGTTTCCTTCATAGAACAGGACACCCATGGCAGAGGGACTGGGGCAGGAAATCTGAGGATTATGTTCATCTTTGGCTCAATGTTTGGCCCTTTTGGAGGTTTATGTAACACAGCTGAGTCATTTGGACCCCTGTCAAAACTAGGGAACAGCAAGCATGGTAAACTTCCTTAAGGAAAGAAGAGGACAGTGGGAGAATGTTTTTCTCTCTGCCATTGCACCAAATAAGCTCTACGGGCCTTAAACCGGGAAAAAATAAAACAAAACACAGGATTCCTGAGTGCCTGTAACCCACCAGACAAGCCAAGTTATGATGTAGACAAAGCCAAATATTTGCTGGAGAGATGGTATAGAAGCTCTCAGACCAGTCATGACACAGAAGGACATTATAAGGATGTTGGGTGATCGTACGTACCGACACTGCTGAGGGAGCTGCTACTTTCTGAGTCGGAGGGCATGGTGGAGAGAACGCTGTATGTGGAACCTGCCAAGAGATAAACGCCAAGACAAAGGGGTATATTTAGATATAAAAGAGCCATTATATCATCAATCATGATAAGAAAAATGTGTTTTCCCCAACCAATCAAATCTTAACTGTGTTGTGTTGCTAGATTGATTAACCAATTTCAGCATCGGCCTGAATTAATTGCTTGCGCAATGTACAAAGGAATGGATATTTCAAAGCGAGCTTCATATTCCCTGCACAGTTCTGTAATGAATCTGGTGTAGGGTACACACTTGGAGTAATAACTTCAACAGTCTATATTATCGCTCTAGACCGCCACCGTCATTATACCTTCTCGCCCTCACTGTGCACCCAGGCTTGCTTTGATGTATAGTCCCTGTACATTTCAGCTACACAGGCAGAATGTCACGGCTGAAATGGGATTTTCTCTTTTTATGTCAAGCACATGGAGGGGGGGGGGAGAGAGAGACCATCTGAATGGCTGTACACACTGCTAAGCTGGGGGATATTTCACACAGGCTACCGCAATCCATAGGGGGAGAGGCGATGCAGATCCCCTGTTATACTGCGAGCCAGATCTCTGCTCCAAAGGGCAACGTAAACACGCCTGACACCGATGACAGAACGGAAGACTTGTCTTATTCTGGGAGGCATTGCCTATTGTACACTGATAAATAACAGATTTTTAACCTGCACGAAACCACATAGTGAGAGACAGAAAATACTATTACGTGTTACACCATACACATCACATGAACACCTTCCTGTGTGACAGTCGTAGTACAGCAGGAGAACAGGAGCTGGCTTTGTCGACAGCAGGCAATAGATTGACGCCAACTGTTCCAGATCTCCATCTCTGTCCTTGCCTCCCCACTGGGTTTAGCTAAAGCTCTGGCTCCAGCCCTCAATGTGTGACAAGGCCAAGCCTAATTAACTATGAGCTCTGTACGACTGAGCCACTTCATCTCAGGCCCTGCAGACAGAGGAGAGGGAAGGGGCAAGAGGGAGAGGAGAAAGGGGGAAAGCAGGAGGGGAAATAAGGGGAGAGGCATGGAGCAGTGTGAAGAGGACAGATGAAAGGAGATAGCCTAACTAAGTAGCAAAGGAGATAAGGAGGGAGGGCGAGAGATGAAGAGGAAGAGAAATAAGGAGAGAGACACTGGGGGAAAAAAAACAACAGAAGAGCAGGGAGGAAAGGCTTTTAATCTGTTCTGATGCTCCCCGAAGCTCGACACTTTCACTCTGCGAAGCACTCAAAGTGCACAGCTTTGATTTCATATTGTTCTATCAGACATGATGAGAGACACTCTGGGGCTGCACAGCATCAGTTCTCTGCGCCCTCAACACAGCTCTGCAAAACGCTCATGCTCATTTCTCTGGGCGCATTAAAAAGCAAGAACTGACTTCTCGAAATAAGTATCTGACTAGGTGTCAAAGTAAAGACCTGAGCCATTGAGAAGTATTATGCCAGCACAGCTAGAAGATAAGTCGTTTTAAAATACAGTACATTGTCAGAAAAGCTGTGCGCCAGAAATAGCCTGACAGTGTAGCTTCTGGAACATTGTATTTTGTGTGATTTGAAATCCAAAACACTAAGAAAAATTAAATTCCCAGTAATCTGCAGCACTGTGGACCATGTGAACCAACTACAACTCCCACAAACAAGGCCACTCTGGGAGAGTCCACAGAGTCACACAATCTTACTTGGCTACAAAGACAATGCCTTGCATGCACATCAAAATGAACTAAATATGGGACATTTTGGTGAGTGCTGATACAGTTATCTCTGTAAGCACACCAATTAATGCAGTGTAGATTGCATATCAGATACAGGCAGGCGATCACATGGCCAGTGGGTCGACAGCATTAGTCTTTTCCAACAGGCTTTTAATACCAGCAATAGCAATTAGCACCAGCCTCATTCAGCGGGGCTGATCATTTGTCAACACGCTGACCGAATCAATAAAGCCTGCATGCATTTGAACAGAACGTGGATCTAATCCACAGCGCGGGAATCCACCTGTCTCTTTGCTAAACACCAGCGAGTCAGGATAGATCAGACCTGAGAAATCACATCCGACATCCGCGTTACATTCTGACAGATGGATGCATCCTGACAGAGCGGAGGTTTTACTCTGCTGCCATCGCAACAGGCTTGGCTACACCCTCTCCGAACACGCTGCAACATCTCCATGCACTGGGAAGGAGGCTCGACGTGGTACAGCCGTCGCACTGATTTCACCAAGGGCCATTAGATATGGAAATACAGACGGAGCAGCAGCTATCGAATTAAAGAGGAACAGTGTGCTAAGATATATTAAAAGGGGGAGACCTGAGAGAGCAGGAGGTGATAACAACACAGGTCTGTCTCCATGATGTAAATAGGTCAGGGGAGCCCTCGCTCTGCCTTAGGG
>CABFOQ010010005.1:2310-20608 GCA_900660455.1 Gephyroberyx darwinii | reverse complement strand
CCCTCACATGATATGGCTTTGCACTTCCTACCACCACAGTTGAAAATAAATTATAGCGGAAACACTGGTGTGTGGTGTGTGCATGTGTGTATGTGTGCATGTCTCTTTATTATGGGTGTTATTATATGGGTGTTAATAATTTATGGGTTGCAACATAATTTTATTTTGAACATCAGCACATTGTCAGAGCAGTATTACGCAGCTCGAGTTCCTACAAAAGCTTTGGGAGATGTATTTATATGAAACCTCCCTAGGGTTGTGTGAAAAAAAACCCTCTCAAACATCAGAAATTAGGCCCCCAGATGACCCATTTCTAGAAGAACTAAATTGACACAATGAATTATTCCATCCAATCTAGTGGCCGCTATAACGAGGAGGGGCCTCAGAACAGAGGATAAATTAGGACACTCAAATCTCACTCCTCTTATTTATTGCATCAAAGCCACTTAGGCAGATTTGCTGTGTTTGCCCAATTCATTCTCTGATTTCTCACCCTCTCATTAGGAGGATAGGAGAGAAGAGGGGAGATGGATGTAGGTTTGGAGAAATTGTCTGCTACATTTGGAGATAATAAGACACAAGAATAATGTGTCAGAATAGATTTAGTTCTGGTGTCATGAGGAACTTGACATATCCTCTTAGAAAGACTCTCACAGAGCTCTGTCACAATTAAATCACTAATAGCTTCCAGCAATAAAGTGAAGAGTTTAGAAAAAAACCTCATGGTTCACTATAGAGAGAGAGAGAGTGTGAGTAGGAGAGAGAGACAGATGTAGGGAGGAAAAAGGGGCCGAGAAAGAAACTAAGAGGAAAACAATGCCATCTGTTTCTTCCTCATGAAGCCAACAATATAACCTATATACTTTGCTAACACTGTGATACTGTATCATGCCCATTGGAGCACTCTATAAAAACTGTGCTGTGTCACTGTGGATTTTAGTGTTTCTCCAGCCGAGTCTTATTGTGACTATGCAGGATGCTTTGCCATGCTGTATGCTGTCATACATCAGAGATAATACTGCAAACTTAGATGCCTTTCATCTAACAAATATTATGTTAAGCTCATCTTCGGTGTCCAATCCAAAATCCGCAGGGGATCTTGTTGCTGTCACCTATGAGATAATGCTTCCTTTTTGCTCTGACATCTGGATATGAGGTTATTTGAGATGCTGCAGCTCATTCAAGTGGACATGACAGGACAAGACTGGGAAGCAGATTGCCTATAAGGAGTAGCACTGGCCAACAGTCAGCAACACAGGCATCATTCTCCAGCTTTATCATAGCGGTGCTCTCGCCCTCACCAGGAGGGAAGTTTCTCATTGGTTTGGTGCCTTCTAGTGGAATTTGTGAAGCATTACAGACTTAATCAGAGCAATAATGTGATTTCAAATGGACATTGTTTCTGTTTTTCCACAGTGACAATGGTGTTGTTTCTGATTGGAACCTCCATAGCCTTGAATAATTCTTCTCATGAGAACCAAACTGCAGGTAATGACTGAAGAACAATAATACTGTACATTGCATTACAAGTATCAGATGTCTTTACATTTTGCACAATGCCAGTGGAGCAAAGCCCTGTGATACTGAAATGTACAACATTTATCAACAGTCTGCTTGAATTATTTCAGTATGAAGCTAATATAGAACTAACACTGTCCACTGTGTCTTGTATCCAGAAAACCCCACCCATCAGGGTGCCCATGTGCTGCCCTCAACACTCGTCATATCCCTGCTGCTTATCATTGTTGTCCTCCTGACAATCTACTGTCTAAGGTAAATAGAAAAACACCCACACACAACGACTCACTGTCTGTCTTATGTTGTGTCTCTCTCTACCTCTATCTCTGTGTTTCTCTCTCAGAATTTGTTAGTGTGTGTTGTGGGGTGCGAGATGGGTGTGTGTGTTGCATGGAGCATAGAGTCAGGATGGTTTGGGAACAGTTGGTGAACAGGGAGCTTATGGGTAAACAGGTGCTCCTCAAGTTAGACAGCAACAGCTAGGTCAGATCATGCTCATTCACTGACCAACAAACTCAGACCTCAGACTCTTCTGAGGCTTCTCATGAGGAGGAACAGCTTTGTCTCTTTGCGATGGTTGATATTGCTTTTGGTCTTCAGAGTTTGTCTCCCTTATGTGCTGAACTGCTTTGTTCTAGAGAACAGGGCTAGCTAATTTTTGTGCTGTTTTTTTAATACAGATATATGGCCTTTATCCTTTCTCTCTGTTTACTTAGGTTCAAAAACCACAGGAAAGCCCTAGTTACCTCGGTGGATAAGAAGATTCCAAATGGCTTCCTGGAAGAACAAGGTACTGTTTTGCTGTTCTCAGATCTCCAGAAAAATAATACAACCACTGGTGTATGAAAATGTTGTAATGCAGCCCATTTCTCTCTTTTTTCATTTCTTCTTGAATTGTAAGTTTACACTGTCCTCTGTGTGCTGGGGAAGTTTCATGACCCTAAGACCCAAGCAGCTCGAATGTCTTTTGTAGGCTCTTAACATTCGTAGCACATAAGGAAGCATATAAACTTTCATTTCAAGTGAAAATGGAAAGGCCAAATGTGGAGTTAAGACATTTTCATGCAGCAACAGCGGACTGTTTACGACTCAAGAAATCATTTCTGTCATGTACCCCAAAAAGTAGGAAATCTTAATGACCATCAGGCTTGTTTTTGCAGGTGCTATGAGAGCTTGTAATGTTCTCTTTGGGGAAACGTTAGCATTCTGACCACCATATATTTCTTCCCGCACAGGAGAGCAGACAGTGGTCCTCCTCCCCAGATCTCCCTCTCCATCCAAGAGGTACTTCCCCATCCCTCTTGATTCCCTGGAGGACGAGTACCGGATACGCTCTGCAGATGATGGCAAGCTCTTCAGAGAAGAGTTCAATGTAGGTCTACTTGTACCTCTACACACACTGAACTAAGCGCGAATCAAGGTTTATTTTGTGTGGACTACTTAGGAGCAGAGAATGCATCTGTTTGTGACAGATCTTTGTCAAACATGTGTAGAACAAATACAAAGTCAGTAAAATGTCATAAAATGTTTTTAGCACTGGATGTGAATATTGTATGAATGGCTTTATTTTCATCTTATGGGGATTGGGTTCTCTCTTTATAGTCACTGCCATGTTACTACCACCTTGGGTCCTTTGAGGAGGCAAGCAGAGAGCATAACAGAGAGAAAAACAGATACCCGAACATTTTACCATGTGAGTGTGGATCTATATTCTGCAGCAGACAATATAAATGTAACCTTTTGACTTGGAATTTGATTGATCACTAAAACTAAAGGCAGGTGATGTGGGCTGGAATGAAAATAAGAAGAATCTTTATTCACAAGCAGTTTGTCTTTTTCTTCTCTCTTCAACAGATGACCATTCAAGAGTGGTGTTAAATCATATAGATGGACATTTGTGTTCAGACTACATAAATGCATCGTACATAGATGTGAGTCTCAATTGGAATTTGAAACTTTTAGTGTGGATCACTCCACAGACATACATTAGAACTAAATACATTAGAAATTTGCAATAATGCTTGGTTCTCTTGGTTCTCTCTTCTCTCTTGGTTCTCCCTTCTTTTCTCTTGGTTCTCTCGCACAGGGTTATAAAGAGAAGAGCAAATTCATTGCAGCTCAAGGTAAATGTACATTTTACTTATTTCAGTGTGTTTTTCCACAAGTTAATAGTTGTGTTTATGACTAGTATTTATACAGTATGTGTAATACTTTGGGGTTTTTCTTGATCCTACTTCAGGCCCAAAGCTCGAGACAGTGGCTGACTTCTGGCGGATGGTTTGGGAACAGAAGACAGCTACCATAGTAATGCTGACTAATCTGAAAGAAAGGAAGGAGGTGAGTTTGTCTTCCGCTATTCTCCTACTATATTACATTGTACTGACTGATTTGCCATAACTTGAGCCCCTTTTGTCTTCTCACGACCCAAAGTCATGGGCATAATTTATTTGACCCTTTCCCAAGTCAGAATCTATCAAGTGTCACCCAGCAGATTACTTAGTATCACATTAAATTGAACCTCAAAGGGATGATCAATTGAGACCCAAACAGCAGGTTTGATCCTGCAGAACAGAGGCATTGGGGATCAATAACAGAATAATTGTTCATAAGATCCTGAGAGGCTTGGTGATAATTAGTTTGAGAATCTCATTAATGAGTTGAAACATCACTGTGAAGATCTTAATGAATGACAGAGTAGCACACATTCCTCCTGATTGTCATGATGGAAAAGGATTGTGAAATACACACAATACAATAAATAAAGCAACACAATGGTTGTAATGTGCCATGCAATTATTAAAACGTATTGTGTGGTTAGAGGCATAGATGTGCCCTATAATAAAGAAGGATAGCCACTTAAATGTTCCAATTCTTATTCTCTCACCAGGACAAATGTTATCAATACTGGCCTGACCAAGGTTGTTGGATGTATGGGAATGTCAGGGTGGCGATGGAGGACTTCACCGTACTGGTGGACTACACAATTAGAAAATTCTGTGTACAATATGTAAGTAATATGTGGGTCCACATATTTTCATGTTAATAATGACATTAACGACGGATGCTTTCTTTCTTCTTATAATCAACCTTTATACTGCAGGTTTCTGAATACACTTTTAAAAAGCCTGTGCCATTTTCAAAACACCACTGTGTCTAATTAGGCACAACATAGATCCTGTGTTACTTTTCAGCACACTGTGTTTATAGTAACAAGCTTACATTGTGTTGAGATATAACTGAGGTTTGTGGTCCCTAATGAGAGATACAGGTGCACTGATAATGGCAAATGGCCTTTCAAAATTAAATTTCATTGACAAAAAAATTGAGCAAAGCTTAATTAACTGGTTTCTGTTGTTTAAGATAAGATAAAACCTTAATGATCCCCATGGGGAAAGTGGGTTGTATTGCAGCAGCAAATAGTGAGATAGTAAAAGAACAAAGAACAGTTCAATATCAATGGAAAAATACAGTATAACCAACAATATAGGAAATGGGAGTAACACATATAACATACACAACAGGCAATTTCAATACTAGACACTAGTTAAGTAGAATTTACACGAAAAGTATCACAAAAAGTATGGGTTACATCGTTATTAGAGTGTGTGAAATAACAGCAGTAGAACTTACTGAGGAAAAGAAAGATTAGATGCAGAATACATATACTATTAAATATAGTATGAAAGCAGAAACATTCTAAAAATATTGATGCAATATATAATAAAGGACATGGGACTAGGACGAAAACAGATGTGAATTTACAGCAAATATACATGATGTGCAAAATGTGCGTCGTGTTCACATCAACAAGTCTACAGAAGGCCATACATAAGGATGTATTTCTGTGTTTTTTGGTGCCAAGTGGGATGAGATCTCTGTGTAATGCAAAATTCACTTTGTTCCCTCTCCATTTGAGCCTAGATGGTTACAAAGTGTGACTGTGCTGTAGCAGCGCAGTACAGGCTAAGAGAATATGCTTTTATATACAGCTCTCTGAACACAGAACAATCAGAAGTGTTCAGCAGAATGAAAAGATAGAAATGTAATGTGTATTCTTGAAAAAGCATCCATAAGCATCTTTTATTGTGGTACAATAAAAGGACAACAAATTGATTGACCGATTTACTCATAAATTCTGCACCGTGTTCAGTCTGTTCCACTATTAGTTTGCAGGTATGAACGGAGTGTCTTTATTTTGCAGCAGGCTAGCGATGGTCCCAGAGCTCCCCGGCTGGTCACCCAGCTGCACTTCACCAGCTGGCCAGACTTTGGGGTGCCGTTCTCGCCCATCGGCATGCTGAAATTCCTCAAGAAGGTCAAGACGGTCAACCCATCCTATGCTGGACCCATTGTGGTGCACTGCAGGTAAAACATGTGAGGTGAAGAGAAAGCCAGAAGAAGGTCATCTACAAACAGCCTTATAAACAAAGCTTTATAGGTTAAGGTTACCTTATAACCTTATTGGTTAAAACTTTAGATAAGAACTTTAGAGCTAAAGAATTTAACATCATATCCGAATCAAAGCATCAAGAAATTGTACTTTTTCTCTTTATACTGTAATACCATGCCTGGAATGTGCATTTGTTTGTCTGGTCAATCAACGTGGAGCCTCACTAAAGAAATCTGTAGCAACTGCTGCAACAGGTGCTCAGGGAGAGGGACTGTTGTTCTTGAATGGGCCCCATTGACCAGGCTTCACCACCCCACTGTGGAATCCCAGCTCTGTGCTCCCAGAGGTGCCGTCTGTTGAAATGACCCTTGTAAATCTTTTAGGAGTATTTTTGGGCTGCGGACATGAAGCAATTTTACACATGCTTAGGGTTGACCACAGTTGACACCTCTGTTGAGAAAGGAGGAATGACATCGCGACACTATTGACCTATTAATCAAAATATTAGGTCCCTTATTATGTTTTATTAGAAAGATCTCTATGGTGTACTAGGTAAAATATTGATTTTTTTTCATAACCGAGACAAAAAGGCAGATCTTAGTTTAGACTCCTTACTGGATTTAGTTGTTTTCTATGTACACTGTGCTACTTGTAACAAAAATGACCTTCTGCCCTCTCTGTGTTTGTGTTGCTACAGTGCTGGGGTGGGGAGGACGGGGACGTTCATTGTCATCGACGGCATGATCGACATGATGCACATGGAGCAGAGGCTGGATGTCTTTGGCTTTGTGACCAGAATACGAGAGCAGCGCTGTCAACTCATCCAGACAGATGTAAGTTTTGACCCTGTCTGACCAATTGTACCAAGGCATGACAGCTCAGCTCAGTGTTCTAGTTGTGGTATAAGCAAGTGAGGACATTGAAAACAACCTTGTCCACGATATATGTCCAGGAAATAGTTTGGCGAAGTAAAGCAATTCTTCTTCTTCCTCCTCTTCTGCTTCTACCTCTTCTGCTTCTCCTCCTCCTTCTCCTTCTCCTTCTCCTTCTTCTTCCCTCTCTTTCCCTCTCTGTCGTACCCCTCAGATGCAGTACTCCTTCATCTACCAAGCATTGTTGGAGTACTATTTGTATGGAGACACAGAGCTGGATGTGTGCTCTCTGGAGGGCCATCTGCAGAGGCTCCACAACACCAGGGCTCCCTACGACAGGCTGGGCCTGGAGGAGGAGTTCAGGGTAATAAGAAAGAAAAACTCTTAACCTATCCAAGCAGTAAGGAACCATCCCTATCGTCCTACACCCTGCATTGGTATATTTTCATTGAAAATCTGTACAGCTCTTGGCAGTAGGAACATAAATATTGATGCTTTGAATCATCTACATCTTTATAAAGCATCTGCTGCATAGAATTTACGCCTCAAAGGTCCTGACAGGCCAGTTGGAGTGTATCCCTAGTGCCTCTTCTTCTAGTCTTCTTCTTCTCTGCTAATAAGAAGCCTGTTAAGATGTGTTAACGGCGTACGTTTGTTATCGTTGAAGTATAGGCTGTTTTAGCATTCCCAACTTTAAAATTACCAAGATGCTTAGTGTGGTACTGTACTGTATAGATGAAAACAAACTTTTTGAGTATGTTCATCCAATCTTATTTGCTCCTATTAGAAACTGACCAACGTGCGCATTATGAAAGAGAACATGAGAACTGGGAACCTTCCAGCCAACATGAAGAAGAACCGTGTGCTTCAGATTATTCCATGTAAGGAATACTCTGATACTCCTAACTGGTTCATAATACATCACATCCGTGTAACATCAAAGTGCCACTGTGCTGTTGATGCCTGAAGTATGTAGATATCTGGCTAAACAATTCTTGTCTGTGTGATGAATGACATTTGGATATGGCTTGTATCTCGATTTAAAGTTGTGAGTAATGAAAAAATGCCAAAGTTAAACTTTTCACAGTGCAAAATATTAATATCATCTGTGGCATATTTGGCATTAATAACACAGCTGAAGTTTCACTTAACAGTTTTTTTCCATCAACCTTTTCATTTTTTTATTTTATTAGGAATTGGAAAGTTTTTTTTTCTTTTCACAGATGATTTCAACAGAGTAATACTCTCAGTGAAAAGAGGACAGGAGTTCACCGACTACATCAATGCTTCCTTTATTGATGTAAGTACTCCCTCCTGACCTCATGTAGAGATTTCCCATAGAAGTAGTATATATATATTGTTCCCTTTAAAACAATGCAAAATCTTATGTTTGTTGCACCTTCAAGTGTTGTTTACTGGGTGATCCTCCCTCCAGGGCTACAGGCAGAAGGACTATTTTATTGCGACCCAGGGGCCCTTGTCTCACACAGTGGAGGACTTCTGGAAGATGGTGTGGGAGTGGAGGTGTCATTCAATCGTTATGCTCACTGAACTCAAGGAGAGGGAGCAGGTATCGTGCTCTTGCAAAAGTACACATTGCAAAATGGAATTGCTCATTGAACCAATCTCTTTATTTCCGTTATTTTTATTCTGTTTTTTTTATGGAAATATAACAATGTATAGCAAATGTATTCTATTGTTTTCATGGAGTGCAATGGAAATATAAAGCAAAAGATAAGATATCTATCAGTCAAATGTAGTGGTATTTCCATTTGGTCTTTCCCACCAGGAAAAGTGTTTCCAGTACTGGCCATCAGAGGGCAGTGTAACATTTGGAGATTACACTTTGGAGCTGACTGGAGATACACAATGTGACACCTTTACGCTGAAAGACATGGTGCTCACCTACAGACCAGTGCGTAATGCTTAACATACAATATATAAGACTTTAATAGATTACAATTTTTTAAACGCATCCACTTGCCTTCCAATATTTCATTGTGCTGTCTTCACATATTAAGCTTTTTTCAGCCCTGGTATTATCGTCACGTCATGCACAAAAAATACTGAGTTTGACTACATGAAAAACTTTATTTCCCCATCTCACCAGGAAAAGCAGTCACAGAACATGCGGCACTTCCACTTCCACGGATGGCCTGAGATCGGAATACCAGCAGAGGGCAGAGGGATGATTGACATTATTGCTGCTGTGCAGAGGCAGCAGCAACAGTCTGGAAACCGTCCCATAATTGTACACTGCAGGTGAGAAAGTTTCACAGTTCTGCAGCACTGATGTGCATCTTCAGATAAGACCTATCTATATCATATAATGCACACCCTGTGCTTTTACCATAAAACATTTTTTGGCCTCACATGCAGTAAAACCCCTTCCATTTCCACTCTACTTTTTCCAATGCTTGATCACTGGAAGCACACCAAACACAAAATGGTCTTGGAAAGAATTTCAACTAAACTAATACATTTTTCTTTCCCGCAAATCTGTCTGTTCTCTATTTTACTTTGGTAGACCTGGTGTTCTGTGCCTAAACCGCTCATGTGATCCCTTATAAAGACTTAGCTGTGAAAGCTTTGATCAGAACCTAGCTTCAGGTGAAGTGATTCTAAAGCAGCACGCCCCTGTGGGATTGATCCAATCCACTGATTCACAGTCAATTAAAACCTCTCAAAGTGAAATCTCCTCCAACTCCCACTATGATTAATCTGATAAGATGAGCTAACGACAGGAAATGGTGTCATCACTCTCTTCTATTCCTTCATCACCACTTGTCTAAGAGGGGCTTTTTAAAGCTTTTTCCTTGCCCCTTGGGAATGGGGCTAACCCATTGCAATCCCCAATGTCTCTATACACTTCTCTTCCACATCGCACATCTCTCACTCTCTCTGTCTTTATTTTTCTCTGTCACTGTCTCTCCCTCTCTCTCCATCCCACCGTCATTGTAAACATTGACTCAGTCAAACACTGAGCCTCCAAACTGATTAGTGTTAGCGTTTGGATTAGCTTCTCTTTAAGTGAGGATGATTATTAGCGCAATTACACAAAGGTCACCTTTTATCCAGCTAACTTTTTCATTTAAATGGAAAATGGATGTTCTTCTAAGATTACAAGAATTTCATTGCTGCCTTATTCTTAAAGAGAGGGAGTAGTTAGAATTTCACTCTACAAGACTCATCATTTAGGGAGCTCATCTTTAATTTGCAGGAGTAGTTTCTATATAAACAGTGCAATTCTGCAACAATTTTTTCCCAAGGCCTTGCAGCGTATGTTCATTCTGTTGTTTTGTTGTAATGTAGATGCTGATAGTTTTCTTCCTTCATGTTTCAGTGCTGGTGCGGGCCGGACTGGTACCTTCATCGCCCTCAGTAATATTCTGGAGCGGGTGAAAGCTGAAGGCCTCCTGGACGTTTTTCAGACAGTGAAAAGTTTACGCATGCAGAGGCCACACATGGTTCAGACTGTGGTAGGTAGAAAACATGTTATTGTTATTGAATAGGTTTGTGCTGTGTGGAATCATGGTAATCTACTGTACATATGCACTGTAACACCCCTCCTCTGTTTTTTTCTTCCAGGAGCAATATGACTTCTGCTACAGAGTGGTTCAAGATTTTGTTGACATTTTCTCAGACTACGCCAATTTTAAATAATGCCTGTCAGATATTGTACCATATACTCCTGTCAAATTAACTTATGCAATTTTGTCTGAATGTTATTTTCTAAAGCGAGCTCTTTTTACATTTTGCACTCGACTACAGTTCTAAAATTCATTGTAACATAATGTAAGAAAATTGATTATGTCTTCTTGTCTCCAAGAGAATCTGTCTCGTTCAAGAATGTGTGTGTGAGTGTGATCTTCAAGTATGTATGTGTGTGAGTGTGATCTTCAAGTACTCTAATGAGAGATAAGACATACTAGCTATTATAGTTTATTCAATAAGGTGGTTGAGTTCTTTGATAAGTTTTATGTTTACTAGCATAAGTCCACCAGTCTGAAGGCGAAGAGGGTGTTTATTTAGGGAAAAAGTTCAATAATTGTATTACAACTTTATGTATATAACTTATGTATATATAGTATGTATTGCTCACTTCTTACTTATAATGAATCATAGCTATTTATGTGTTGTAGATTACATGCATTCTGTTCTTTTTATGCTCTATTTTGTTACTGAACACACAATGCCTTTGGTTCACATTGGTCTTGTATTTATGCCACCCACTCTCCATGATTTTTGATTGCTCTGCAGAGAAAATGTGGTATGTTTGATAAGTAAGCTAAAATAATTAATGCTTGTGCTAAAACGATATCCTGTGTGACATGTATGAATAATAATTATGATCTACTTTTAGCTCAAACAAAAACATAAAACTTAAGTTTGGATACATTTCATTACATTAGGCACTGCAAATTACCTCACTTCTGTCTAGTATTCAATGAATAACTTAACAGCTGCTGCCTGTTGCAATTTTATTCAACTTCACTAACTTTCTTTTTTGCCCGTGGCAATATCACTTAGTGGATTGGTGCCTAATGCCGTAAAATGCAATTAGCCCACATTGAAACAGGCTGACAGTATTATATTAGTACACTCTTTAAACATCATTTTTACAAATTGTTTTGCAGTCTAGCATCACATCTTTCTGCTTTAAAAAACAACTTTTTGTACACATTCATAAACCTAATTTACATTTGCAAGTTTGCATAAAGCAAGGCCATTTTGATTAGAAACACGGTTCTAATCATGAAAAACTTGTCACCAAGTGACACAATTTTAATGAGCCAGATGCTCATTTTATGTTAAAGTCGGATCTAAGGGATAACTATTCAAAAGTGAAACTGTCTTTGAATGTTGGTGTTATGTATGGATCTTCATTTCATTATTTGAACTGGACACTCAAATACCATCTAATGATAACAGTTGTAACACAATATCACATTGTTGCATTTAAGTGTGTTAGAAAATCGGGATTTAAAAACGTTCCTAACTGCTAATTGTTTGTTCAAACCCTCCATGAATTGAGATAAATCAGGAGAGTAAAATTTATGGGCCAGTGAAAATAATTAATATTAAGAGCTAATGCTTACTACACTCTTAGTTTCATATTTTGAGAGATTCTGGAGAAGCAAAAGCATATATTTTTGCAATTAGATTTTTTTTCCTGGAATGATGAGTTTGGAAGTCTTAAATTTGGGTGAAAAAGTTTCTATTGTGTTTGTATTCCCACTATTATGAATTGTATGTATGTATGTATAAACCCATATTATGAAGATGGGTTTATACATGGAACACTCATTTTGGCTCATCCAGTGTACATAAATTCGTATTGTGGTCATTTACCATCACTAAGGTTCACTGTAGCGTTGACCTCATATTAACCACTAGCTCTTCAAACAAAGTTAAATGTGCAGTAATAAGTATTTAATGAGTTTCATGGTGAAAGTATAAGAAAAAGGGATTTTGACAGGCAAGTCTTGCAGCTGATATAACATTATAATGCATAAGCATCTTGTTTCAATGCTGTTTCTGCCTTTTGAATCTGTATGAAGTTTAACTACTATTTGTTTGCTCAAAGATGATCGCAATAAATTATAAATGGAGAGAAATGTCTATTTTCATTTTAATGTTCTTTTATCTATTAAAAAACAATCAAGCAAACAGACTCTGTATGATTACAGGATACAAAGACATTTAATATGGATTTCATGCTTTTTGAACCCTTGTGGTAATTTAAGCATAACTTAGCACTTAGCCAGTTCCATTAGTAGTATTTTGTGTCCCATTAGTCAGTAAATGTGTCACACCTGCAGAGAGGGGATTATAATCCTGACGACAAGCAGCCTTCTGCAACACCTATAAAATCACCCCCTGGCTAACGCACCTCATGCTAACGAGGCAAATACAGAGGTGAGTCAGTCCAAAATTGATGTTCATTAAGTTACAATTATTCTCTTGTTATTAACTAGTGTCTAAAATATTGTTTACTGTTGCTGGATAATGCTCGAGAACACTTGAGTCCACAAGCTGATCGTTATGAGCAAAAAGGGCAGACTAACTCCATGCCGTGGTGAGAGAGAGGAAACAGTGATACCATTATATTTTATTAGGACATTTGGCTTCCTCTCCAGCTCCGATGGAAGCTAACAGCAGAGCGATGGTGCAGGTGTTGTTGTTGGCGTTGGTGGTTCAGGTCACCCTGTCCCAGCATTGGTCCTATGGCTGGCTACCAGGAGGGAAGAGAAGTGTGGGAGAGCTGGAGGCCACGATTAGGGTGAGTGTTGCCATGGACCAAATAGTGAGGCATTCTGCAGCTTCAGAAAATGTGTTGTTTTATGAGATTCAATGCCAAATTTAGCAGAAAGGTTTCCTATGAAATACGTCACTGACTGAAGCTTGACTCTTAATATATTTTTTTTGTGTGAATTCCCTATTGCAAAACGCTGCATTAGGTTCAGATTATACATCAACCCAGTTTATGGGCTTTACTGATGTCATGGTCAATGCTAGTCCAATCTTGTATTTTATTGTACTTTTCTTAGATGATGGGTACAGGAGGTGTGGTGTCTCTTCCTGAAGAGGCGAGTGTCCAAACCCTAGAGAGGCTTAGGCCATACAATCTAGTAAGTGCTTATTATGCATAATTTATTACCAATGTCTCCTTCAATTGTGCAATATTAATGTACACTATAGCAACGTGTGGCATCATGTGCAAAAGCATTAGGGACAATATACAAACTGGTCAATTGTTTTTTTGTTTTTTTTGTTTTTTTTCCACGTGCTGAATGTAGCCCTATTATTCTCTTTTGAATGTTGGTAAATGTATGACTCATTTGCTCAGATTTGTTTACTCTGTTATATGAATAAAAACATGATTTTAGATTACATATTCCCGAAAGTAGTAGATGAAACTATTAATCAAGATTTATTTCAATCTCCTCAGATTAATGATGATTCCAATCATTTCAAAATAAAGAAAAGGTTGCCACAAAAATGAAGAGCTAGTGTGAAACAAACTTTCACAGTATTTACATTATCATCAGCACCAGGATGGATCATCCAAGGGCAGGATGCTGACTCCCAGATAACATCATATTTATCACATTGATGTCAATTATATGGTCTATGTAACATTTAAAATCCATGTAAAATTGTAATAAAGTTTATGAGTCCTGGACAATTTATCAGAGGATTTATTGAATTTGGTTTTCAGAAAATGCAGTTTGACTTTGTAGATCTGCCTGACAGAAATGAAAGTGATCCTATTTCACTATAAATTCCTCTTTATAAGCTTTTTAAATTGGTTAAATTGCCTTTGTACTGGAGCCACGACAGACAAGCATGACAAACTTATGATACAACAATCTTAGCATGACAACAGCTGGTGATTAAGCCAATTTATTAGAAATCAATGACTTAATTAAATTTGTTACAGTTTTGGTAATTCCATTTACTGTCACGCCATTCATGTGCATACTTGATGAAGAAACAAACTGCCAGATGATATTAATACCTGCACCCGAGCCTCCAGTTGCACACAAATGAAAAGTACTAATATGGTTATTTTAGACTTTCGGATGTCCAGAACAGTTTTCTGCTAATTCGGGGTAAGTACAGTCATCCAAAACAGACCAAGTGTAAAACTTTTTTTCTCTCTGTACAGGAAATTGGTGTTCATTATAAAAATTGGAATTTCATATCAGGAACGGAAAAGAATCAGCAGGGGGCATATGTTTTAAAGAGAACTCATTTTCTGGCAAAGCCCCACAGACAGAGAACCATACTAATCGCCTGGTGCATAAGGGGCTAGGATTCATGAACTGTGCTGACACCGGGGAGGCCCTGCATTGTTAGAGCGCGGTTGTAATGCACACCAATGAACCCAAACCCGCTGGCACAACTGGGAAAAGGTGAACATTATAAAAGCACATAGAATTAGAGAGAAATGAAAGCACATTCCATTGCACTTCCAGAACAATGGTTCTTCATTTGTGATCCTTCACATCGCCGGTTTAATATTCATGGTTGCAATTTGCATAACGCAATCATTTCCTTTGATGAGGAAAGACTTAATTCTTTTTTTTAGAAAGTACAAAGTTATTGAAGAAAATGTTGTCTAGGTCAGTATTCTCTACAACTCAGTATGAGACCTACTTGAATTGACTTAATTGAGTTTATACTTTCTCATGGTTTCAGTAATTTGGCGAAATCCTCATAAAAGATAGAAAATGTTGCTTTCACACTGTTTCCTAAAATATGGTTTTAATTGAATTTGGTATACTTGCTTGATAATAATTATTTTTTTTACAGCAACTCCCATAAATTCCCGTTAAATAATCCCTAAGCATTTGCTGTGCAACACAACTTTCTCTTTCCCAGTGTCCTCATCAAGGACCTGCCTAATTGCATGTATATCAAGACAACAAAACCTGCTGGTATCTATGTTTCCAAATTTGATTTAACCTCACTCTCTCCTTCCCAGACCCCCTGGTGGATATTCACTTTGTTTACCTCAAATTAAACTTCATATTGTTTACAGCCTCTTGGTCCCTGAACATTTTATAGCATTTTAGAATTATTTATTTATTTATTTTTTGTAATGATTGTAGAGTTGGGATTCATTTGAATGTTGCCCTCATCTGCATGAAAATTATATAATTAACTTTTGATTAACCAGCTCAGTTGAGTTGGTTCCCCCATGCACACTGGTGAATAGTACCCACCGCATTTTAATGACTGTTTTCCAATTGAGTGGCGACCTTTTCATCAAAGAGCCACAACTGGGGCTAAACAACGGTAGAAAATAATCACGGTGAAGACAATAGTAGAGGCCGACAGGCTAGGATGTCATCCTTAAATATAACAACAGAGATGAAAGCAACCTTATTGCGCTTAGTGGCTGTGGCGAGAAGCCAAGTGCTTGTGTTGTTGCTTGCACCATTGTTAAAGCTTTGGAGGTCACGTCCATTGGCATATAGAGAGGGAAAGGACAGGAAGCTGAGAATGGCCCATTGTTACATGTCCTTGCTCTGAGGGAATTCCATTATGAAGGGCAATACATTTTTGATACTTTGATTTTTGTGCCATTCATTTGTTTCAAAAACAGAACATATTTGGATAATGGCTTCAGGAAAAAGGGGTCTCAGAGCACCTCCGTCCAAGGCTACAGCATTGCATTAACACACCTGCCAATCAAGCACATCCAAGCAGATGTGCATCCTAGCAGAGCTAACCATCAAATAAGTATTCTATCATATGCATCATATAGTTTTCATTTCATCACGATTATGCTCTGTGCACCATGTGTATATTTCCAATGGGTCATAGGAAACTTTTATTGAAGCGGTGTGTATAATGAAGTCATTTTCCAGGTGCTTGTTGTGGCTCTTATTATGAACAGAATGATAATTTCCCCTAGAGGAATCTGGGCCTGAATATCAATTGAAGTTTAGTGTGGGTCTTACTATGTTCCCGCAGGCTATAGTAGAAGGCAAAGTCATCTTCAGAGAGAGTCTAAATGTCAGGGAGGTCTTCAAACATTTTTTTTCAGAGCCCTACTGAAGGGGGTCTTTGGAAGTAGTATCTCCTGGAAATTATATGGTAGAGGTGAGGGGAAGAGGGAAACGAGACGTTGGGCTGAAGGCGTTAATGTGAAGCAATTGACACAAAATTTAATAAAAAAAATATAGATATAATTTAAAAAGAAAACCTGCAAGAAATGAAAATATAACTATTCTTGTTGCCCCGTTCCGACGTAAAACATTTTATCACAGTGCTGATGATCATCCAGTCCAGGGCTGCTGTTTTGTCATATACATGTGTCTCCACATGGTGACACTCTTGAGCTGTCTGATTTGAATCTGCTCCTTAACTGCAGGTCTCCCAACAATTCCATCACTAAAGTTGTAGATACTGTATTCCTCTAAATCGAACAAAGACTTCAATCAATCTTCTCTAACTTGGCAGAAATTGTTAATTGTACTGCACATCGATTATTAGAATTTGTGTTTACATCAACAGAATTTTGTCCAATTTTGTAGTAGAGTTGTACACGGCCTGAAATCAAGCTCAGTGTCACACAAAACTATTTGATCCAGTGGAAAATCTGAAAGTTACAAATTTCTCTAATATTCTTAGTTTTGCATTAGTAAGACTTTTTTTTCTCTTTTTTTTTAAGTTAACTGGAAGTACAGCAAGCCATACGGTAGCATGTACAGTAGTGGATTGGCCTTCATTCTCCTTCTTGGCTGGCAGGGAACCTTCCTGTTGTGATCCGACTTCTCTCCTTTGATCAAAGAACAGTGTTAAAGCACTGGGAGAAGGAGGAGGTATGAAATATGAATGAATACAGCTGTGTTTTGATGGATATGTCTCAAAGTATCCCAGTAAGAGACTGCTAAAGGCCAGGAAATCTGTTTGTGTTGTGGAAATAGGCTCTTCCTCGCTTGATTCTTCACCAGCTTTATCTTGAGTAGCTTTTCACTTCATATTTTAGAGATCCTTTGTTAGGAAAGAGATCAACCCCGATCCAGCACTTGTAGGAAACTGTTCTAAGAGGCCCTAGTTCATAATATATATCATTAATGATACCATTTCCTTTGTTTGGTCTTGAAACCCTCTTTTGAACAAAACGAACACCAGCTATGAGCAGAGGATATTTATTATTTTTCTAGGGTAGACCCAAAGTTCTCACAGATGGAATGAGATCTTGTATGAGGTGATGGAGGCTTTGTCACTAGTTATGTCTGTGATTCCATTTCCTTTTCTTAAACCCCATTGGGGAGCTGTGACTCATTTTGAAGTTGAAAGTTGATACTGTGGTGTAAAACTAACGTTCCCATCTGTATTAAGGAACTATCAGAGTTCACACAAACCTCACATTTTTAAAGTTAGATGAACTCGCCACTCACATAACACTTCTTTAATAAACAAAGATATTAAATAAGATAAGGTAATATAAACACAGTTATCAGGAGAGTTTGTAAAATGAACTGTTTTGACTGTAGACTCACATGTTTTATACTGCACCACTACCACATGCTATCATTAACTGTCATTTAAAGACTCTCTTCAGTCTTTTAGCACCATGTTAACTAAGATCCAGCCTTTAGACCTGTGGCAGGACAATGTCTCTAGACTGCTGGAGGTTGGAAACTTTCTGCCCGAGCTTTATTAGCCTTACTAACAGCTGGGTTCCCTGAATGCCAGGGTCCACCTCTGCTGGGAGTAAGGGCTCAGATCCTGTCAGAGAGGGGTCGCACTAACCGACTGTAATCTTTAGGGTACTCCACTCCCCCTGACCTACATCTAACACTGGTTCCATCCCCTCTGCTTACCCCCAACCACAATCCTCTCCCTCCCCAATCTGGTCTACCCATCCCACCTCAGTTATGCCACCCTTAGCTCTCCCTCCCACATCCTACCACCCTTGTGATATTATCCCCCCATCACCCAGCCCAGCCCAGTCCCCCACCCATCCCACCTCATGCTCGCTTCAGCTTCGTCCGGC
>CABFOQ010010004.1:6394-18559 GCA_900660455.1 Gephyroberyx darwinii | reverse complement strand
CCTCCAGGTGGTGGGCATGGACACTAATCAAAGGCCTCTCTCCAGAGGAGGCCCTGCAGGTGAGGGCCAAGGTAGCCACCCTGGAGGCCCTGAAGGGCCAGAGGGCCGACCTAGGGCTACAGAGAGCCTGGGAGGGAAACTACCTGGTGAGCACTGGGCAATATGTGTTTGAGACAGAGAAAACCAAGACAGAATGAAGACAGGGAGATTTAATTGTTTATGTCTATGTCCAGTGCATGTCTATCTCTGTGTGTGTTGCTGTTACAATATGGTCAATATGGTGTGTCTGTTATCCTATATAAGCATGCAAGCTCTCTTTAACCAACCTCATCTGAACGCGGTGAATGAAAGAGAACCACTTTGAATGGAGCTGGAGTGCCATAACAGCTTTTCTGGGCTTTCCTGTGCTGACAGAAGCGAGACAGCCCTGAAACGGCATCGTCATTCACACTGGTCTCCAGCGAGCTGCAGCGAAAGGACAAATTCATGAGAGTCCTGTTCTCCTGCAATGCGCGTAAGGTATGAGGCGTTTATGGCATTTATTCCCCACCAACTGAGCGTGCTCCACATACGCACACATGCATGTCCAGCCACGCACACGCACACACACACCTCTCCCTACAAACGCATAGAACTGCTCCCGGTCCCAGCCCTGTGGTGTGTCTAGGTGTGTGTGTCCTGTGGGGTGACTAATGAGGTGCTTTGTGTTTCCCAGATCAACCGTTTCCACAAGGCCGAGGACCGGGCTGTTCTGATCACCGACCGCCACCTGTACAAGATGGACCCCCTCAAGCAGTACAAACCCATGAAGAGCATCCCCCTCTACAACGTATGGCTCTTCCTGTTATAACACCCTTTCCTATAAGGCCCTTCTCTGCGATGAACACAGGATGCTAGCCACTGGTGTAATAGCAGTAGTCATGCTAGTGCAGATCTCCACAGAAGTTAGATAATCTTCTGGATTCAAACCCACAAAGCTCAGTTTGGTGCACAGTTGATCCATGTAGGTCTTCATTTTTTGAAAATTGTAGAAAACTGTTAACATCATAGTTTAGAGAATGATTTAAGGAGAACTGTTGTTCATCAAATTACACATATAAACAGCCTCAAAGCAGTTGCTGTATGATATTCTTGATCTCCTGGTTGATTTTAAGACTTCTTGCTACTTCTTGCAAATGTGGAACCACTTGGAACCATCCTATATGAAATCTCTGAGCAATTTGAGTGACAGAATCAGCTCCTGAAGCTGTGGTGGGGGTGAGAGAAAGTCTTTCCCAACTCTACAATTGGCTGGTTTCAATTTATGTTCACACTCTGTTAGATTCATTAATACCACACACACACACAGCATATGAGGTTGTTTCCATGGCAAAAGTGTATGCGTGTGCGTGTGCGTGTGCGTGTGATTTCTTGTAGGCTCGTTAGTTTTACATTTCCAGCTCATCTGCCTTTTCCTCAGAAACTCATATTTCATGTAACCTATACACCCACATTGGAACCTCTCCTTCATTACAGCACTGCCTCGGTCGATGTATTTCAGGTTTGTTTTCAACATTTCTGTTTCTCCTTTCCTTTTCTTTCCTTTTTTTTAAAGACCTGACCAAGAAAGCAGCATTGTGCCCAGAAATAGTCAAGTGGCTAAGCCCCCCTCCTCTGGGACCACGTGTGCACCCTCTGGCCTATGAGTTTTCTCTCCTTTGTCCCCCCTACTCTTTCTCCCTCTCTACTTCCCCGCTGGCTAAATTAATTGCACTGTGTCAAACAAACAAACAACTGATTACATTCCCAATCACATTCTTGATTTCAGCATCTCTGCTATTCTGCTAAAACAAAATGTTCATACTATATATTTGGGACATTGACCTTGTAGGTGAGACAGAAGTGAGGAAGGGAGGGAAGGTGTGATAAATTAATCTCTGGGGCGGATACATCCCCGTCGTCTGTTGAAATGAGTGAGATATGAGGCCGGTGTGCAGTGACAACTGTGACAAGACACCCCAGTGTTCAATCTGACAAAGTGACAGGAGGGAATTAGAGAGCTTGGAGATGGACACCACAGGCCGAATTGAAAAAGGGGAGAAGGAGGTGAGACAGAGGGTGGAGAGAGAGAGAGAGAGAGAGAGAGAAGAGAAAGCAGGATTAGATTTTACTTATTGTTCATTCAAAAACATGCTCGCAAACACACTCACACATACATACACACACACACACACCATGAGATGATAGAGACTCATTCATTCACAAGGCATATGGAGAGCCATCAGTGTTGTAGGAGGCTGAGGGGGCAGATGAGATGATTGTCATCTTACCCTGACAGCGTCGCAGTAAGATTCATACAATACACAAACACATTGCACAAACAGTATTATAGCCAGAAATATAGTGGAGACCCTTTTTAAAGCTTTTTACTGGTGAAATAAACCTTTTTTGCCAGTATGTTCTTGTCTAGACAATTAAACAAGAATTAATACTATTCTCAATATATGATTTTGAGTTTGCAATGGGTAATGGGTAGTGATCATGGACTGGAGTTTATAGTTGACCATCTTTTTATCTACGGCTAGATCGCTGATTATTGCCACCTCTCCACCTTGCCCATAACACTAGACCTTTCTGCACTATAAATGTCACGCTGCGCGGGTGAGTGAATTGGTCAAGGTGAAAGAGTGGAAGACTGAGAAAGAAGCGGAAAGAGGGAGGTGTGAGGAAGAAGAGGAGGAAAAGAAGATTGAGACATAGGCCAGGAGTCACAGAAGCGTGACGTGGTGCGATCAATTCACGGACGCCTCACGTGGAGCGATCAATGGGTGAAGGTCAAACGTAGGGGAAAGCAGTTAGCTTGTTGTTGATTAGCAGTGATAGGCTAGCGCACTGCTAACCCCTTGGCTGCCCTGTGCTGTGTATTTACTGCTGCAGGGCAACAAAAGGGAATAGCCAGGCTGATGGATGGCTAGCGCTAGCGGGGAGCCAGCGGCTGTCTACCAGGGATTTATATGCCAATTGACGCCTGCGCTGCAAAACTGGAAGCATTGCACTGTTAAATGTATTCTCTCTGCCACATTCTTGTTGAGTAAAAGAAACGTTGTTAAAGAAACAGGAAAATATCCACTCCTCATGACTGACTCATCTCACTGACTCTGTTTCCTCTCTCTTGCACATCCCGTTTTCCTTTCTCTCACCCCCCTGACACTTTCTATTCCTACACCCATCCACACTTCACCCCTCTCCCCATCCACCACTATCCAGTGCTCTTGCTCCCTCTCTCCCTGCCTCTTCTCTCTTTCCACTGTTGTCATGACAACTTCCCTGGAGACAGTGTTGTCATGGATACGGAGCGGCTAAGGCAGATCAGCTGATGTCTGGTGTCGTTCAGGCATGTGCACAAATCGTCCTCCTATATGTGTGCAGCTTCCCTTCGCTTTACCAGCGGGGCTTATTTATGATCCCTCTAGCTCACATTCTCCTCACACTCATTTTCTCTGCTGTCTTTCTTTTTATCCATCAATCCATTCATCCCCTCTTTTCTTATCAAACTCCCACAGTATAGAACAAAAGTAGAGACACCGCTGCAAGTTTCTCCCAAGGTAAACAAATGTATTGCCACCTATACATGTGACCATGATGAAGAGCTGATGAAGCACACAGAGTTTGAAGCACCACATGTATGTGTGTTAGGAAATCTTGGGAGCAAGTTGTTTTTCAGTAAACATCAGTGTCTAACTGGTGTCCTCACAGCAAGAAAGGTTTCACAGCTTGGCTCATATTATATCCATTTAGTCACAGAGCCCCCTCCTGCCTCCCCTCTCTCTCTCTCTCTCTCTCTCTCTCTCTCTCTCTCTCTCTCTCTCTCTCTCTCGCTCTTGCTCTGTCACTCACTCTCACTTTCTCACTTTCGTCCCTCCCCTCCGTGTCCGGGGGGTCATGTTATGTAACCAACACGTTGTCCCCATAAGTACAGTATGGACGAACCCTCTGCTCCATCTGTATCCTTTCCTGTGGAGCAGAGTGGACCAGACCAGAATGCTCTTGTCAGGGAGCAGCGAGTTCCTGACTGCACATTAGGAACGTATCCACATCACACGGCCGCTTGCTCACTGACTCGCCCTCTCGCCACAATACACTGCTGCCAATTTAGCAACATGACATTTATGAAAGCAAACAAGGCATCAGTAAATATGTCATCCGCCACAAATGATGCTGTCCCCCTTTGAGCCAGTAAGTCGCGAATTTGTCACCTTCCTTTGACATATAATTGTAGTGTCTCCCTCGGGCCAGTCAGTATTATTTCGAACATGCACGAACGCAGTTGTGAGATGCATCATTTCCACAAGTTTCCCCAGATTCTGATCAGTGGCATCTGAGAGATCACGCAACATGGACGAACAAATAAACAAAAAAATTAACAATGTAGTGCCGCCCTTGGGGCAATCCGTGCAAATTTGAAAATGCTGGGATGCAGTGGTGAGATGCATCATCCCCCCGCCCCGAAGTTTCATCAGGACCCAATCAGCGGTGTTTGAGATGTTGCGTAGAATGAACAGATGGGCAGAGATCGATTCATAGTCCTCACCCAAATTCGTAGCGTAGGGATGATGAATGGTGAATGAAATTAAAAATGCAACAAGGAAAAGAATCCAAATGTATCATTACCCAACTCATTACAACAACGTCTCTCGTTCCAATCAATTAAGCCTGTAATATAAATGTAAATGTAACCGGCTCCATGTAATTAACTACGGGTGGATTGCTAGAGACAGCCTTTAATTCACTGTGTTTATGCAGTTTGCAGCGGCCGTCATGTCCTAGGTAAATAAGCTAGCTGGTTGTTTAGCCCTGGGTAGCAGACTGTCTCCCCCTGTCCTCTTTGATGGAGATGGAATAGGGATTTGTCTCACCGCTGGGCTGTTCTGAGTGGGTATTAATGTACCTGACTGCCTGCCCTCTGGCTGTTTCCTCAGCATACATGCACTCTGGCTTAGAGAGACAGATTAAGGGAGAAAAAAATGGAGAGAACAGTAGAGAAACCTAAATGATGAAGGAGAGAGAGTAGAGAGTAAGCTAAAAATAAGAGGGGGTGCAGGGAAAAAAGAGAGGAATGGAGAGCTAATGCAACAAAAGAAAACGAGTTCCAACTCCTAAACTGTGTTTACCGATGATGTTATTGGTGTCTTCCTGTTGTGTGCTCTCTGAAGCCCTGTAAAGCTCAACAATCCAACCACAATATTGGGATTCCTCATTCAGTCCTGCTGCTCTCCATTGCCATTGGTATGTGGGTTGATTAAAAACCTTGGGTTAGTCCTTTGGGATGCTGATCAATAACTCCCTACTCCAACCACTGATTTCAATCTTGAGGGGGAGAAATCCGATATGCCAATAGATACCAGAAACCCTTTTTTGCAAGCCTTTTCTGACCAGTGCTGTTTTTAAGTTGCAATAAATGCACCTAGAGATTTTGTTAGTTCTTTCGAATTGTACTTCATAGAGAGTCTTATATATATAAATACATGCTATTTGATGCTTATATCTAAAGCGTCAAATACCACAAGTGATGGTCACAGTATGAACCCCAACCCGTTGAGCTACAAAGGACTACTGTGAATATTGTGAGCATCAACATGAGCAGTGCCTTTTATCGTCAAGGTTTTGCCTTCCCCGCTAAAAGGAGAGGTCTGCTGAATATGCCAGGTTCCCCAGGTCCCTTCCCTTTACTTCCTACCTGAATGAGAGATGATGGATTGTACCCCAGTGAGTTCATGTCCTTTGGGTTGTGCTAACTCAAATTCCCTGGTGTGTGTGTGTGTGTGTGTGTGTGTGTGTGTGTGTGTGTACATGTGTACTTTTTTATCTGTGTGTAGTTGCTTGTATCTGTCCATGGTTATGTCATGTGATTGTTCTGTCCACACGTACTTGCCTTTTCATGCCTATGTATATATGTACCCTCATCGATATTTATATGTGTGTCCATGTATGTTTTGTGTGTATATGTCTGTGTTTATGTGTGTGTGTCCTCTCTCTCTCTCTCTCTCTCCCTGTCCCAGGTGACGGGGGTGAGTGTGTCCCCTGGGAAGGACCAGCTGGTTGTGTTCCACACCAAGGACAGTAGGGACCTGGTGGTGTGCCTGCAGGGCATGGTGCCTGCCACCGAGAGCCGCATCGGGGAGCTGGTTGGTACCCTGCTTAGCCACTTCAAAAGGTAAGAGGAAAGAGGGCAACAATTGGAGTGGGTGGGGGTAGTGGCAGAGTGGAAGACCACGTCTGAAGTCAATCACACAGTGCTATTTTCATGGCTTTGCGCACATAGACCTGTTCAAAATCCCACACACCGGTTTTGCGCTTGTTAGACTATATTTTACCCCACATTGACGTAAATCCTTCACCCATGGACTAACTAACTGCAATCTTTTCAATATGTTAAGCACAACTCACTATTTAAACTTTACACCTGTGGTAACTGAACTAATGTGTGAATGATAGGGAGTCAAGCTACATAATTACGCACTGCCTCTTAATATAAGGCAGGGAGAAGAAACACTTATAATTCTGTATGATACTGGTAAACCAGACTGTCATATAATTCTCTTTTTTATTATAATCTTTCTGCCTCTGATCATATTGAGATGGTTTCTTCTTTGTTGGGTCTCAGCCTATGGGACATATGGAGTATGTGTTTGTGAGACGCAGAAGGCGATACTGGGAGTGCACATACAGCCGGCGGATCTCTTTGCGTTGTCTGAGGAGGAGTGCTGTGCGCTCCTTGTGCGCTTTAGGCGAAGCTACTCATGTTGTGTACATATAAATAGAAAATAATTGAATTTATGCATTTAAATAATATACTCTATGCCCCCAAACCAGCAATGCTCTCTGTGGGGACTGTAGAGGCGGCTATTTCCTCCACTGAGGGACTGACTCATAGATACCCCCCCTCCCGTGACTGATGCTTCCCGCCAGGATGCAGGCGGTTTCTCTTTAGCTCTTACATCATTGGACCTCTTCTTACACTGGGCAGCAGTTCTCAGTGGACCAGAGGAAGAGGCATTAACAATCTGTGTTACCTCTTCCAAAGCCAATTTTATATCATCAGTCCTTAGGGGACCTATTTGAGGTGCCATAAATGTGTCCATGTTGACTCTGCACCTCCTGGACAAGAATATCAGTTTCTTCTTGGGTGAAGCTTTTATGGTGGTCGGGACTTAGCGCAGCCGTCACAAAATTGTCAGTGCACCATTGTGCGAGCTTACTGCTTTTAAAGAGGATGAAAAGAGCTGATTTGATTGGGCAGAATTGAAGCCAGCCCCACCACACCTACTGATAATGCATTCCTCTTAATCCAACCTCTTGGTCACCAAAATACCAAAATAAATTGGACACGCCCACTTGCACCATCCACCCTAGACTTGAGACCTGTGCCTCAAGTCTAAATAGAGCCCTTAATGTTCGTTTCATTTGAGCTCAGTGAAGTCTTTATTATATTCTAAAGGCCAAGATCACTTTCCCGCCCTACATACCTATGTAGAGGATGCCAAAACTACAGATTACACACTTGTAAAGTAAATCCCTGGACCACCCTTTCCATTCCTCAATAATACAGTCTCTTGCTGGAACCCTTCAGTTCATTGAGGTTCACTTTTTGACAGTCCTGATCACAATGTATTAGCTAGTATCACATTTCTCTCCTGTCTTCAGTATAAGAGAATATTAGAACATATGACTAGAATAGATAAATAAAACAATTTAAGGCACACAGATAACAACAACCTATGCCTATGTTGTTCAGTATACAGTAATATATATGAAGGATATGAACATGTTTATTAATATGACAATAGCTAAGATAAGAGCTAAGAATACTCAGTTCCTGTAAATGCACTCAGTATCACTTCCTTCATCTCTATTCAATCCAGTTCAGTTCAGTCATTGTAATACTCAATACTACAATTTAATACCTCTTATGAGGAGAATACACACTGCTATACACACTGAATACACACCCGGCTCACATCAGAAGTTCAGTTCTCCTCAGTTTGCTCTTAATCTTTTTTTTTTTGCTTTTGCAAGGACAAATACATGCACGATAACATTATTGCATGCAACTGTTTATTGTGCTGTATCAAAAATATATAGCTAATGCTATCTAGTATTCATTACTCATCCTTAGAGAGATTAAGAGTAACAGTAGAGAAACCTAAGGGAGGTAATGATGTAAGAGAGAGAGTAGAGAGGCGAGCTAAATGGAAAAGAGATAACAGTAAAAAGAGGGTACAGAGAAACGGAGAAAGGAACGGAGAGCTAATGAAACATAAAACTGAGTTCCAACTCCTAGCTGTGTTCACCTGTGATGTTATTGGTTTTCCTGTTGTGTGCACTTTGAAGCCCTGTAAAGCTCAACAGTTGGTTGGCACATATACACGGTAGTTAGCTGCCCCCTCCCCCCCCGGCAGTAATGGAAACTGTCGCACCGAAGATTGAACCAGTAACCTTTTGATTGCTGGGCACTAACTGGCCGTTCCACCAATCAATCAATTGACAATCAAATTGACAAGGAGAATTGTGAGCTGACAAATTGTTGTTTCTCCCTAAAATCTATCATCAATAAGGGGAATGCATGCACAACAAATGTGCTAATAAGAGGGATACCATCCATCCACTCTCATTCCCCTGTCCTGCTGTATTTTAATTCCAGGAGAGGACAGCACTTTTTACTGCATTGTCACGTTATTTAACCCAGTAGTACACAGCTCTGCAATAACATGCTCATCTCTAAAACTGCATACTGTATACACTGTACTCTATGTCAGGGTCAATAATTAACAAGGGCTCAGGGGGAAAATATCCTTGAAACTTAAAAATTGAATTGTGAACTGGGTGAAATGTAAAAAGCAGTTCACATTTTATTTGTTGATTTGTAAAAATGCAAGTACCCCTGGGCCACCATAGGTGATTCATGGGAGTCTGACTGGGGTTTCTTTCCAGTGCGTTCTGGGTGAGAAAACTGGAGTGGGCTTTGATCAGAAAACAACTGAGCACACAGCCAGAAGCAGTAGAAATTTTGGCACCACGCAGCCAGCAGTAAAAGAAAATGCCAACCCCCCACAAACCACTGCCTGAACAAAAAATAAAATAACCAGTATCGAGGTGTGGAAGATGGACTGGTTGGGGACAGAGAGTACGAAAAACTGTATCCTCTTCTGCAAGGCCTGCTGCGCTTTTCAAGTTAAAAAGCATGGCGGTGGGGGTCATGTGATATATTATGATTTAAAATAAAACACATCTTAAGGGTACAAATTGAATGTTTATGTGACTATATGCAATGCAAATGTATTATTTCATAATTAAATGCCCGCAAAAAAATGCCCCTAAAAATCAGATCAATGGGGCAATCAAATACCCTGTAAAAGGTGAATTCCTTACCCTGAATATATAACTGTATTATATACAGTGATAAGCACCATTTCATCAACATGTTGTTATAACTTCATATATCTGCTGCTATGATTGCTGCTTTGATAAAGCATATTTTTAGATTACTGCCGACCCATTTCTCTTGTTATTGAATCAACTCATCCATGCAATCGTCTGACACAGGTATTGATTTGTGTTTGTCTCTCTTTCTGTGTGTGTGTGTGTGTGTGTGTGTGTGTGTGTGTGTCTGTACGTGTGCGTGCGTGCACGCATGGCTGCGTGTGAGGGAGGTGTGCATGTGCTTGATCGTCTGTGATGCTATCTCGTTCCATTGTGGAGCCCATTGCTCTGTGAGTGTCAGCCTGAGAAAGGCCTCCACTGGGCTTCGCTTAATGACTCCATGTGCCCCGCATGCCGACCCATCCATCACTGCAAAACACTGACAGAACAAAGGACACACCAGCACAACGCGTGCGCATGTGTGTGTGTGTGTGTGCGCGCGCGTGCGTGTGTGTGCATGCATGCTTGACTGCATGAGAATGTAAGTGCGTATTGGGAGTGTGTGTGTGAGAATATATACACTGCATTACAATGCGTATATGCATGCACACATGCATTCCTGAGAGGCAGTCTGTATGCATGTGCATTTGCATGCTGCGCCCCCTCCGCAGCTCCCTGTAGATGTGGCTTTAACCTTTATCTCTCCTTCAACATGCTGCACAGTGCACAACACACACAATAGCAAGCAGAGCGAGGGGCAGCTTACAGCAGCACAGGGAGCCCGTGTCAAAGCAACACTCTTTATCCTCCTCAAAGTGACAGCAAGGCCAAAGCAGAATGACACTGCCTCGGATATTAAACCCTGTTCATTGCAGTGCCTGCGTCTGCACTTGAGTACCAATAAGCACTGTTTGTTTTTGACCGAGTTTCTAAATCTGCTGCGCTTTAAGCTTTTTATGTCATTATGATGTTTGATTTGGCTCAAGACTGAAGTGGTTTTTATTTTCAGATAGTGTCAACACTGGCGTATTTCAGAGTGAAGATAGCAGAAACGTATCAATACCGTACCAAGTTGCCTCAAATAGAAGTGATTCAGAGAATTAGACAACACATATATAAGAAGATAACCCTCTTATCTGCCATGACGCTCCAGTTGTCTGGAGGAATTCACAAATACTCCCGTCCTCATTTTGCATAAAAAGGAGAAGGATTAGATTCTCATGCCTTCAACTTCCCTCCCTTCATCCCTCCCTCCTTCCTTTGCTCCTCTCCCCCTCTCAACCCTTTTTTTCCCCCAGCCTCCTATTTTTGACTACATCCCCTTTATACTGATCTCAGTCCCTCACCGCACCCCTTACCCTCCCTTTCTCTCCACTTCCCCATCTCTTTCTCTCTCTCTCTCTCTGTCTTACTCTCTCCTTTTCTCTCCCCTTCTCTCCCTCGGCTCCCCCCTCCTCCATTTCAGGAGAGTGAGGCGATGAAATATTTAAGACTGTGCTGCTGTTTGGGCCTATATTTAGATGGGCCAGACCACTCTCTCTTTCTCACTCTCTCCGTGTTGACATGCATCCCACGCAGCAGCTACTGCAGCATTCTCGCCCTCCTCTTGCCCTGCCAGGACCGGAGAGCAGACACCCCACATCTGTCACACATAAACACTGCAGAATCAGTGACAAAATCATTCCACCCAAATGGTTCTGTAGCTGTAGGTTACATCCCACACCTCCAGGTACTTATATCACCTTCCTGTATTGATAACATTTAAAATGTATTATTTACCCTCCCCCTTCTTTCTATTGCTTTTTCCCCTTGCCTCTTTCCATTTTCCTTTGCCATTATCTCTCTCTCTCTCTCTCTCTCTCTCTCTCTCTCTCTCGTGCACACTGTTTGAATTGGCTCTTGGAAAAAGCACTGTGGTAGTGGTAGAATGTATGTGAAGAGCCACTGCACCTTTGCCTTTAATCTTAGACTGGCAGCAGAGAGCATAGTACCCACATGTGTTAAATAATGAATACTGTGAGGACTATTTGGTGTTTCAGCTGCTTCCAAAAGACAAATCTAGAAAAAAAAACAACCTTGTCATCCTCTGGATATTTTCAGTCATGTCAAGGAACAATGGTCATAGTAATATGGAAGCATGTAATCCTATCAGAGCGCTATCCTAAATGTTAGAGAAGTGGGCGTCTGAAGTTGAACCTGCATATGCAGTTCTGGCTGATTATTCCTCTCTGATTGCTGCATCACACGTGCCATACCCTCTTGCTTCACACCATCCCTGCTGAGTAGTTATTTTAAAAATAGCCTAGTGTTGAATTATTCATCCAGACCCTCAATTCTCACTGGTGGTAAACTGCAGATTAAGGAGCTGAGAACTTAACTCCACTGAATGCAACATAACTCGTAATACTGGTGCAAAAATAATGCTGTATCTTACAAGCAAATACCTGGAATGCTTTGACAGGTGGAAATCTATATCAGGTCTGTTTTAGTTTTTATCGTTAGTTTTGTGCAACACTGTGTCATTTACATCCAGAGAGAACACCCGGTGTGCGACTTAATGACAAAGTTGCTCCATGACGGATACTTGTAAATCCCGGGCTTGCGTAATCCCTTTCTTCCTGTCATTGTAGTGGCTGCGTTGCGTAAGCTGCTAGAAATGCTTTCTGAGAAGAGCACTGTGGAGGGTTTTTGTGGCAGCAGTTTGCTTTAGCTGCACCGGCTGCTACCACCGTTGTCGATGTCCTCAGTGACAAATGAAAAACCTTG
>CABFOQ010009997.1:2257-65780 GCA_900660455.1 Gephyroberyx darwinii | reverse complement strand
CATTTTTCCCCATTTCAGAATTCCACTGCATTTTATAGCTGAAGATTATTACACACAATACCTGGTATGACAGTGGGGTCTGCAAAGTGTAGTCATACATGTATTTTTGCATTCCAATTCCCAAACATATGTGTTCCTAGTTGACTCACCGACTGTTTTACCACATCCGCCCACTCGGGTGGGACCCCATACTCAGGGTTCTCCTGAAGGAACCGGCAAAGGTCCTTTAGAGGAGGGGCGAAGGCACCACCAACCTACAGTCAGGATCAGAGGCAACATGAACCACAGTGCAGAAAATATAACAAAATACAGACAATAGAAAGACCCTTGAAAAGGTCTACAGCGGAGATGATTCCCTGATTTTTGTTTCCATTTTGCATGTAGAGTATTTGGGTTTCATTACAATGAGATATACAGCATTTGAAAAATGTGACAGCTACTCTGAAAATATCATTGTTAGCATGAAAATTAAACTCATTAGTGATTAATAGCGATATTATGAGTCATCTTGAGCCCTGTATTTACAAAATAGTAACATTTGAGGGGATGTAATCATCTGTGATTTATAGATCTTGAGCAATGTACATCTGGTAACCGTCTTTTTCCTCAAACAGAGTGATTTGGAGTGACCCTTTATTTGTCTTTGGACACACTCTCTCTCTCTCACACGCCCACACACACCTTGCGTGCGTTTCTCCTGTTGATGATCTGGACCCTTTCTTCTCCTGTTAGGCTGTTGACATCAATCTTGTTGGGGTTCCTACAGCGGTGCCTTTTCTGCTTAGGCCGACCGTCCTGGAACTGGAACTGCATCTGCATCTTATTTACCCCCTGGACACCAAATGGAAAATTACTCATGTTGAAGGAAAATGACTAACTGCAGGGGAATTCTGCCAAAATTTACTTTTCGGTAGTTACTCTGTAAAAGTAGACATTTTTGTTTTCTTCCAGTTGTTTCAAAGTATAATCTATGTACTATCTATAAAATCTTCATTCAACCATATGAGGCAATGCACTTCTTTGATATCCTTTAATAACACAGAATTGCATGCTATTTGATCTTGAGAACCTTTTTGGTGGAATTCGCTGTTAAAGACAGAAACCATGCACTGCAACATTACGTCTTCACAGACAAGGATGGTGAATCAGAAGGGGAGGAGGAAGAGAACTGGTAGGAGAACAGAAGGGAATTGGACTCACAGGGATGAAGGCCCCTGTGTCGGCCACAAAGCCCGGGTGCTCTTTCAACCACTGTTCCAGATCTTTCCTCCTGGGAGCGTCATCTCCAGCAAGCCGGGTGCCATCTTTGAGGTTGATGACGGGGACCCTGCTCTCTGTGTCCATGGGGCCCTGACTCGGGCCCTGGTTGTAGCCCACCACAGGGGCCACCTGGCCAATGCCACCCCACCCTGGGGGCACCTGGAGATGAGGAGGCACATACCAGTGAGGAAAAAGGGCATTTGTTGAGTGTCTGTTGTAATCCAAGCGGAGTATGGTGTACATACATGCTATCCATCACATTGATTTTGCAAGATGAATATATATAGCCCATCTTGTCAAACAATAACATAGCAGGGGAGTATACAGTAACATATGACCCTGAATGGAAGGAGCAAGAGAAATTTAGCATCTGTAAAAATAACAACCACAACCAACCAGAAACAACCAACCCTACTCTGAATCTCAAGGTGCATGTGTGATTTCTAGATTCATGTCTTATCTTGAGATATGCAAGATATGCTACTAAAATGTAGCACTGTAGAGCCCTGTTGCATCACAGGTAAGGTGGGCATGTGAGGGTTAAGTCGGAGAAAAGGGGTGAAAGGTCACATCAGTGCTTACGTGATCTGGCACAGTTGGGACTCTGTTCCTGTTCATGAAGAGCAGGTCCATCCCTTCCACGTTCTTCCTCCTCCCCCTCCGCCTCTTCACCACTGGCTGGCCATCCAGCACTCCATTCAGCCTCATCTGACCCGTGAGACCTGGGGGGACTGAACAGAAAACGGTGTCAAAAATACAGCATGCTCTATTACCGCCGAAGGATGAAGCATTAAGATACAATCTAGAATTTATCCTAGTATCTACATTTTGGGAAGATTCCCTTATGTCCTTGCAGTTTGACTTGTAGATGGAAAATTTTTGCTACTTTCTTAAACTACCTCTACTGTTGGTCCTTTTAATGAAAAGCTCTCACAATATTTTTCAGACTGAGTAATTTATCAGATGGAAGACATTTTCCTATGTAAACCAAGCCAGTAGTGGGTAGACAGTGTTTAAACTGGCTGTCGCCAAACGATAATTGCCTCCACCAAGGAGGTTATGCTTTTGCCCCTGTTAGTTAGTTAGTTTGTCTGTCTGACAGCAGGATCATTTAAAAAATCCTATGAGCAGATTTCCATGGAAATTGTGGGACAGACGGGCCTTGGGCCAAGGAAACATTTATTCGATTTTGGCAGTGATCCAGTTTTTTTCCATTAACAAAACTAAAGGAGATACAGACCAGATTCACAATCCTTAGTGTATATTTGCAGGGTCAAGAAATTAATTGCGGAGGTTTACTCTCTCCGAGTGTCTTCTAGTTACGGACTGGATCTGTGAATCAGTTTTACCATACTAAAGGTAAAGTTTCAAGTCAAATCATCTTCAAGTCATCAAAACTTTGCTTTGCTGCCATCTAGTGGCTGCAAAGGAAAACATGGATGATCTATCACAACGCACATGTACAATACACGTCTTCATAGACTTATTCCAAGGAAACACACCTTGCTGGGAGCTGCCCTGTGGCTTGGTGATGTCTGCCAGGCCTGTGTCTGAGGCGCTCTGCAGCTCCTGAAGCCGGGCCAAGTACTGCTGTTGGGCCTGGGGGCCCTCCTCCGACTCCAGGGGCCTCTTCAAAGGTAATGCCTGCTTCTGGAAGGTCAGCTTCAGACCTCCCTCCTGCTACACACATAGAGACAGGGGGGTCAGGAAGAAGGGAAATCACAACATAGCCACAGGGCAAATACAGAGAATTAAAAAGGAACTCAGTTCAGTTCTTTTTATTTAAAAGGATTTGCAAATTTTGTCTTGCCGTGTCACACTTTTAGTCCAAAGTTGAATAAGTTGTATGACTAAACATTCTCGCCCTAAAATTCAACAATCACAAAGGAAATAAGTGTTGACTTCTGTATCCTGTTTGTTTTGTCTGAAATTGTAATCATCAAATCCAAAAAAACAATCCATCGATAAGAAAGAAAAAATGATTGAGGTATTTTCTTGTTAGTGGTACTGAGAGACAGGACAACACAGTGGGTAGTGGCTTGTACTGGGAGAAGTCTAATGGAGTGTAGTGGGAAGCAATGTCGAGGAGTAGCTGCTATCAGTATATTCATCATGTACAGTCCATATTTCATGGGTCAAACCGTAGTTGTCAGTGCAGCTATGATGGGGAAAATATCCTTGTTACCAAATAGCTGCAGCAACACAAAAACATTAAATATATCAAAGCAAGTGGCAAGCCTGCCAAGTTAATAGCCCCGCTGCCTACAGGGACATCAGAGAACACCCACTGTCCAAGAACCCATGTCAATCAGATTATAAGCAAGGCCCCTTCAATCCAGAGAGGCTTAAAACAAAACCTTCTTATTATATTCTCATGAGTGAGTGATTTCTGCTCATGTAATCACAGCCTCAGAGCCCAATTCAAATTGAGTGTGTGGGAAAAGAGTCGAAGGCTGCTATTAAATTAATCTCTCCTCCTGCCAGGCAGTCAAAACCACTAATCATACCCAAAGGAGAGAATACGAAAAAAAAAAAGAAAAGAAAAGAGAAACATGCTGAACACCACAACTAACACCGGTCATGGTAACACAGTGGTGGTAGGGTCCTAGGGGGCAGGGAAGAGGGGGGAGGAGGAGAAACGAAAAATCAACATACATCGTTGAGTTTGACTGAGAACTCCTTGTTTTCTGCAACATGCTTCTTCACCTTTGACCCCTGCGGCGAGGCAGAGGGGTCCTCACACAGGCTGTTGGCATTGTCCAGCAGCTTGGTGGTGTAGAAGGAGGCCACTGCGCCTCCAGGTTCGTAGGCCCGCCGTGTCCCTGGCCACTTCCCCTTCAGAACCGCCTGGCAGATGCTGTCCAGACGGTTGATCATCACACGGTCCTGAACAAGTGGAGATCAGGACGTGCAAACAATTGTGGCATCAGTGGCACTTTTGATTTTAATTTCTTTTTTTTCCCCACTAAGATTTTTGCTTTATTAAATAGTGTATAATAGAGAGTGACAGGAAAGATAAGGGAGAAAGAGAGAGAGGGGATAACACGTGACAAAAGTTATGAGCTGGATTCAAAACCAAAATATTACCAGTACATGGTTTTCATGAACATTGTTTTTCATGACTTCCATCCACTGCAGTGTCAATTATATGACAAATCTTTGATATTGTCAAATATTCACTTGTTTGTTGAATACCCAATTTGATTATCCCAGATCTTGTGTTGGCTACCTAAAGCAATCCGTTGAGACTCATGTACTCAGGAAATGTTACTTTGGTGGTTCAAAGCACATTACTCTTTGCTGATCTACCATCAGCAAAGAGTAATGTCAAAGCAAATCAAATTCTCAAATTCAGGCTATAATTCTTAAATTTCCCACATTTTCAATGACTGATCCTGGGCCAGTGGGACAATGCTCAGACTAATTTGGTTTAATGCTTTCCTTGCCATCCTCTGTCATTATGCATCAATGAAGATGAACTGGTTGCATGCGTGTCGTTTACCTTTGGCCAGTAGGAGGCAGCCAGCATGTACCCTCCCTGGAAGGGATGTGAGGAGTTGGTGACGCCGTTCTCAGCCACATGGCTGTCCTGCGTCTCATCCTGCATCGTGTTGAGAGACGCGACGCTGTCCTCGTCAAAGCCCTTCACACTCACCACCGCAGGCACTGAGAACCAGACAAGACACACACAATTCAGACGTTAGCAACAAATCTGAAGCCTTATGTGTGGTAGAATACTTTCATTTTTGATTCATTTTCATCTCATTATTCCTGCTCTAATAAGCAGTTGAGCACCGCTATGCTCAGATGCACATCTACAACACTGGAAAACACACAGGAAACACAATGCTGCCCTACAGCAAAAAGCAGTAGCTATGTGAGTAGAAAAACTAGTAGAACCTGCACTGCACATAGTTCATGTATTGACAATGAAAACATCAGAGTACAGTTTTTTGCCAAATAGATGTGAGAAGTGATTTACTGACAGCAACAGAAGGCAAGACATCAGGGACACTCACCTTTCTTCTTCCTTTCCTCTGTCTCACTCTCGCTGTCTTCTGACGACGATGAGGAGGAGGAGGATGATGACGAAGAGCCAGAGGAGCAAGACGATGAAGAGGAAGAGGAGCTGGACCCAGAGTGTGAAGAGGAAGATGATGAAGATGACGATGAGGAAGAGGAGTGTGAGGAGGAGCTTGAAGAGGAGCCATCCGAGTCTGACTCCGAGCCCCGCCTGGCCTCCCTGCGGCTCCTCTTGCTGGCCTTCTTGGGTTTCCTCTCTGAGGAGTTGGGTGTGAGAGGCTTGGTTCGTGCTGCCACCATCCGGCTCTCGCTCTCCCCCTTCACAGAAACTGGCTTCTCCTCTAGACCCGTAGGAGCAGCCAATGCTGGAGGAGGGCTCCAACTCTCCCCCTGCTTGTCATCCCCCTCTGAGGCTGGCTCCTCCTTGGGCACAATCCCCGAGGGCTCCATGTCCCTCTGGGCTGGCGTAGGCAGTGGAGAGCCAGTCGGTGCTGAGCTGCTGACCTGGTACTGAGGGGGTATGAGTGGCGTGGATGTGCGGGACTGTTGCTGCGTAGTCTTTGTCTGGCTGTAGTTGCGCTGGGCATCCATGAAGCTGAGCTCAGGGTCTCGAAGGATGTGGTAGTCTGTGCGGCTGACGCCGTGCTTGGCGGCGCCGATGAGTAGGTCACGGTCATGAGTACCAGGCTCCCACCAGACAGGTAGGTCAGAGCCCATCTGGCACAGTGACAGGCGCTCGTACAGCAATGGGTGGCGAAGGACCTGCTCCCTCACCTGGCGAAGCAGCTCCACCCTGTAGAGGGTACGAGATGCTCGCTCCTCTGTGATAGGCTGGATGGACAGAGAAGGGTCCACCACAGAGTCTGGAACAAGGCAGAGAGAAAGTGAAGCAGGTCTGAGAGAAGGTATGAGAAAGAAAATAAAGGCTGCACAACGGATACAGCCCACAGATCAGTTTGTGTCTGGAGTTTAGCATCACACTGTTTACCTTTCTACTAATGATTAACCTTATCAGCCTCCCGACCTGCTGAGCCAGCTTGTTTACTTAGGAGCTGCCTACCTCTCTCTAGAATAAAGCCACTCACAGCCAGGACTGAGTGCAATAAAAAAATAAAAAAGCATAGTTAACAAAATCAACTTGATGAGAGTGTGTGTGACACCAGGACATGAACCAGAGCATACTCTGTACTCTGTGTGGCTTTGTTTATCAATACATAACAAAAGTCAAATGATAGTCGAATATTTCTGAACACATTTCACAGATACCACAGATTACAGATGTAATATAAATAAACTAACAGTCTAACCATTCAAATTGAATCAAATCTTTCTCAGGAAAAGGAAACAGAGAAGCATAAACTGTCTTGTTATCATATTGTAGAGCAAGCTAACACTGTTGAGGTTGTCTGCAGTGTCAAGGGTCTTTAATTCAGGGCATAAAATAAACATCATGCGTGTGTGTGTGTGTGTGGACCCATTCGTAAAGATCTCTGACCTCCTTCTTTTGCCGGCAGGCGACACACCCTTCGGCACATGGAGGTGAAAGCCCACAGGTACTTCTGCAAGCTCTCATCGGTCTTCTTGTGCAGCCGAGCCATAGCCCTGAACTTGGTCCAGTCGAAGCGGCCGAGGTCCGGGTCAAAAACCACACCGAAAGTGGAAACGACCCGGTAGAAGTCAGCCTCCTCTCGCCTGGTCCATCTGAGGAGAGTGGAATAGATAATAGATAATAATAGATCATATATTTTAGTTTATATTTTAGCTTATCATCCTCAGAATTATTAATCGACACCTCGCCGATCCATTTTATCTTCAACCAATGGTCTATCTGAGCTCTGTGGTCTCACCTCTGCTGGCGTTCGATCTTGGCGGCCATCTTGGGGTTGAGGGTGTCGTTGAGGGTTGGGGGCAGTGGGCAGAGTGGGACAGCCATCATCATGGCCTGCTGGGACTGGGGCTGAATCTGAGTCTGGGCCTGGTGGATGTGCAGGATCTGCCGGCTCTTGGTGTAGCGCTGGGAGGCCGTGATCAGACGCCTCAGCCTGGCTGTCAGCACAGAGGAGGAGGGCCAGTAGGCAGTGTCCCCTTCATTCACTGGAGCCGCGTCTAAATATACAGACAGTAATATATAAATATATCAGAATATGTACAAGGCTCCCATACCTTTTTGCGAAATCAACTTGACAGCAGAAATTCTATTACCAAGATGTGTCAGTGTCTACGTTCAACCGCTCAAATTATCTGGAATTGTGTTATTTTGGTTTGGTACGCCAAAAGCAACCAAGCTTGGCATCAGACACTTGACCAGGTGAGCAAAAGATGATGAACAACTTTCTGTGACACTTCCATAAAAGATTTGGGTCGTTTCACTTGTCTAAGGTGTGGTTCATGCTTTCCGTGTGAGACAGCTGTCCCGCCTGTGTACCTTGGCATTCAGGCTTCTTGTGCTTCTCACGAGAGCTGCGTGCCTGAAAATTCAGCTCTCCACCCACCCCAACAAGAAAATAATAACCCCATTGGAATCAGCCAATAGTTCCTGTTTCTCTTCATCTGCGCTGCAGCACCATCCGCATTGTTTCAAATTTCAGGTGGGGTATCACCTTGCGTGTGACTCTGATGCTCCCACTTGTTTTGGCTGCAATTTTGACTGCACACCTATGCGTCAGTTTCCAACCAGGCTGTCAAGTCAAATGTCATCTGTACGATTGGTTTATACGCTCAAATGCTTTAGCGTGATGTTAGCCATTCATTAAAACATGGCATAGTTGAGGTTAAGTCCTAGTTAAGTCCTTTTTTTGTTTTTTTGGAGAGTCACCATTACTATGTTTTTCATGGATTTGTTGGGAGCAAGTTTTGAATGTGTCATTTTCTAAAACTTTCCAGAGCTGGAAAACACATCTTTCAAAATAACTTCTCCAGGTTTCCCCATGCCTACGGGAAGCCTCAATTTATATTCACGATGATAATCCCCTGTGGATTACAGGAGTTTAATACTCACCTCCAGCATTGTCAGTGACAACCAAGTCTCCAGGAGAAGAGGCGTCATCCTGCATGAAGAGACGATGTGTGCGTTTATGGAAGGACGAGGCTACTATATTGTATTAAAACCAACAAGATGAGAGTGTCAGACTGTGATGGAGTCTACAGCAAATCACAAACTAGCACAAATACTAATACACATAAACAGTGATCCATTTACTAAGTCAGTCAGACAGAGTACTTGGCAGACCTTATCAAAGGGGCAATGCACCCCCTTTCACTTCCTGTGGCCCTACCTCCATATCATCCTTCAGCAAGGCAGGGGCAGGCTTGTATTCTGGGTCGTCCACATCCCTGCAAACACAGATAACAGGTACCCGTCAACAGAGGTCACACAGGGTGACTGGCAGCAGAAAACACTCGCTCACTTTCAACATCTGCCTCACATAGGAAAGTGTTACGTGTTTGATAAATCCGTTTGCGAATGAGAAAGGGAACATATTATTTAGTGAGTTAGTTCCTTTACAAGCAGGATGTCTTGCCTAATAACTGGCAGGGTTATGAAAAATTACAACACTTTTGGATTGTCTAATTGTGGGAACTGCATTTTGCAGAGCAGAAACACAGCTGAAATGATTTGAAATGATGGTGTATGTCAGACCTGGAGCAAATAGTACCAGAAAGTTAAGACAACCACAGGAAAGGGTTTGAAAGTCAACTCAACAAAAATGATTTGCAACTACTGTTTGACCCAGGACGGGTGTTATGCACCCACCCATCCATGAAATCATTGGCTCTCTGTTCTGCAGCGATGGCCTTCTCATCTGGTCGTCCCACGCGCTCTAAGAAGCACAGGGCAGGATCTGCTCGGATAGTGTTGTACTTCTCATAGCCTGGGAGGGCACAGGAGCATAAGCAAACACCATAATGGGTAAAGGATAACGCATGGAAACTCTTAGATATGGAGCACATACACAAGCTGGCCAGTTTCCCACAACCACTTGATATCTATGGAACATGATATGCCACAGAGAGCTACGTTCCATAATCAGATATTTGCCATTGGAAAAATACGACAATAAAATATCATAAAATCTACATTTTTTACAGTTATTGAACACTGGGTTTTCCCTATAAAATGAACATACTAAAAAGCAATTTGCAATAGAATTCTATATATTTTTACATCTTACAAATTAATCCAGAGTAGATGCCAACCAAGTATAATTCCAAGTGTGGTGCACATTATACACTTCACAGTTTAACTCGTTATATGAAGCTAAGGTGTGACTCACCGTGCTTGTAGATGCCCAGCAGCAGACACTTGTCACAGGTGATATCCCACCACAGGGCCGGTAGCTCAGAATGGTCCGGTTCTGGCACCCAGATCTTGATCTCACTGAAGAGCAGGAGGAGGAGATCCGTTTAGACATCATATGATATCATCAACATTTACAGACTTCACACAGCACTGACCTAGTTTCTCTAGAGATGCCCTGTGTGTCACTGGCTTGGTTGATTGGTTGGTTGATTATGTTTCGGGGGGTGGGATAGGATATGATCAAGAAACTGAAAGCATCAATTTTTCAATTCTTTCTGCCACTTAAAAATAAATAATTTGTAGGCATAACACATGAATATCGAATTCATGTTATCACTTTTATGTAACTTCATAAGTTACATAAAAGTGCCTTGGTTTCCTTGTCACTGGCAGTGTTGAGAAACCAGCCTAAGTAGCAATATATTCTAGGTAATGAGGAACAACAGTTCACTTTTTGACCAGCAGGTGGAGCTCTACAGCTTTCCTATTCCTTTGCCATCTTAACTGACTGGTTGGCTGATGGGCCGTTTCTTCCTTCAACAGGTTGCTACCATATGTGCCCATTACCCTGCTCACCGCTTCAAACAATTTTTTTACATAACAGGCAAATGAGGTTGAACGGCTCTGCAAGAAAATCAGACGAGGTTCACCTTGACTTGTAAATTCGGTTTGTGCTGACAGGTTATAGCCCTGTGTGGATCTGTACTGATTTACCCAGCTGCTGGGGGAAAACCACAAACAAATCCAGCTAACCCAGAGGGTAAACCACCGAGCTGAATCCAGCTATTCTGTTTTCTATGATGTTCAGAACGCCGACAATTATGCTGGTTAGAGTGATATGTATGGTCGACTGTCTACCGCTATGTCTTGCATTGTCCCTTTGCACTGTATGTGAGGACCTATTGTCCCTGTGCCATGTTGTGTCAGTATGTACTGTTACTGTTAATTGTTGAAAAGTTTCCCTGCACCAATGCCACCAAATGTAATTCTTGTAGATTTATTGTATTTGTTGAATAAAGTGATTCTGAAAAAAATCCGTCCAGTGCTACAGGCTAGGGGAAAAAAGGCTTGGTATTCTTTTCTCAGGCAGTCATGTTCAAGCTGAACTAGTTTTTGTGCAGAGGAGTAGTTCGGCTCACCTTGACTCCACGCCGTCTAGTACCTCCTGGGACTGGCTTCCTATCACCTCTTGTTTCAGGTAGTAGAGCATTCTGACCCGGAGCAGCACCCTGCACAGAGACAACCCAGCGATCAAAACAAAGCCCTGGCCACACACAAACGCTGAGCGAGCAGAATGCGTACTTAGAGACACACACACACACACACACGCACACACGCAAATGTGCTAAACACAATGCACACAAACAAATGAGCTTTAATCCTAAGTGCATAAAATAGTATACACACCAGGTTGTACAGTGCTGCCATTTCACTAAAATATACTCCTACCATACTGAGAGAACTGTTAAAGGGACACCTGTGCATGTGTACATGTGCATTTCTTGCTTGTGCTCCGAAATTTTACAAATTAGGATGTGGTTCTTGGCAAAAATGTCACTACAAGATAGGGCTGTGTGGATATGGCTAAAATGGTCATTTTGCTAATTCCCATGATTCCAGTTATTCATCATAATTATTGATGTCTTGATGATCTGAGAAACAAAATGCTCTTACTGCACTTCCTACATCTTATCTCATCATCTTGACTATTTTCAAGTCAAGTTTATTTATATAGCCCTTCAATCACAAACAAGCCTCAAAGGCCTTTTCAAGTCTAACTAGGTCAGGCCGACAGACAAATGAATTTATGACACAATCAATCAAACAATTAGGACAAATAAGATGTTGACAGAATACGATCAGAACAAAAGCACATGAAAACAGTGAAAGGCAGAGGAGGACTAAAAGGACTAAACAGAGTGGGCGACATAGCGAGCCCACATAATCTGCTTATTTTCAACATCAGAAATGAAATGAAATATTACCAACATGCCAGTATTCTATCATTGTTGTTTGTGGACTAATACTAATTAATTGTGCAGCCGTACCATGATGCAGTGCACACTGTACCTAGCAGCTCATCACCAATGTACAGTGTGCCTGATCAATTACCTCAGTGAGTAATTGTATCATTGAAGGCTACGCTATTCACAGACCTCACAGAGAGTCACAAGCAGTAGAAAAGCTAGGCTCTGTGGAGTGAGTGAGCAGAGTGTCTCTCTAGTGGTCGGGGCCCTGGCAGACCATAAAAGCTGTAAGGTCCAGGCTGGCAAGGTAGAGAGAGGCTGACTCACAGGGAGACATTAGCGCTGTGACGCATGATCACACATCATAGCCAACAGACTTTGAGGAGAGACTGAGAATGAAGTCGTGGGAGCTGTGGGGCAATGGTGTGCTGTGCTTGTAAGCTCTGGTGTGCCTTGAAATTTTGTTTAGTGCAGCAAACGTGCTGCGGTTAACCACAGGAAGTGATGTTTATTTCAATCATGTGAGGTCCGCTGTTGGAAAAATGCAACGCCTACATTTTAAGGATTGCTGGTATTATATTGACTATCCTATGATTTGTTTTAATAGAATAGTTACATCTTAGAGGATACAGTCCTCTGTACTGAAATGATGAATGAAAATATGAACAAAAGCCTTTTAATATCACAATTCATTAAAGCATAACCCTGACTGCTTAGTATCACATTACTTCTTGTAAATTAGTGCAATTCAGAAATTATTAGAGCTTTGATACAACAGTTACCAATGGCAACGGACTGTATGAATTTAGTAGTATACACGCATAAGAATAAAAAACATGAGAAAGCAAAAAAAGATCAGTGATCACTGACCTGGATAAATTGAGACTTTGTCCTTTGTATTTGCTACCACTATTTTAAATGATCACCGTGCCTTGTATGGCATTTATGAACAATCACTTCCTGTGGACCTGTGGTCTCTCCTCTTGCCTACATGTTTCACTGAGCAGCACTGAAAGGGTTGAGTCATGCTGGTCTGGAGTAAAGGCTACATAACAGGTAGTCCATCTTTCTTACACTGTAAGTCAGCTCAGTACTGTTTTAGAGGCCAACTTTTTTCCCCCCCCTGATTCAGTGACATGACCGGAAAGAAAAACTGTAGGCCTCCTAGGTTGGTCTGTCTGTCTGTCAGGGTGATGGATGTGTGTCGTGAACAGTTTAGACTTGCAGCTCTGGTAAAGCAAAGTGTTGAACTGCCTCCCTCTCCTCCCTCCTCCCTCCTTTGTGACTGGACCCGCCCAGGAGCAGCTGCTGCTTCCTCTGCCTGTCAGCACGGCCCTTCATCTCTCTCTCTCTCCAAGTCTGTGGGTGTGTGTCTGTGTGTGTGTGTGTGTGTGTGTGTGTGCGTGGCCTGTCTCACACACAGGCTGCAGAAAATCTCAGCACAGTGGATAGTACACATTTTTTCACACACATAGCAAGTATGCATGACATGAGAGGCATGCTCAAAATTCCTCACAGTGCGCACACACGAAAGACTCCATCAAACCTACGGCTCATATTCTTCACAACAGGCAGGTACCGCCTCACACTTTAACGCTTGATATAAAAATTGCAAAATATTTCTGCCTGGATCCCCTACTTATTTTCCCTCTGAAGGTGCCCTTCTTTTCCAGACTTCAGTATCCAGATTTAGATTTATCAACCGTGTTTTGCACCTTTGACTCTACTGTAGGTTAATAATACTGACTGGCAAATCACAGCATTTTTTGTTCATCCAGATTTTTACAACAACCTGAAAATTGTCAAAATCATTTCCCATACTTTCCTATACTTCTCAGACCTGCATAGGAGCTCTGTCCTCCATGTACGGTCCTGTTAAGGAAGCTAGGGTGCCCTCCCTCCCCACTGGTCACATTCCAGGTTCCAGGCCCGTGGAGTGAAAATGTCCAGGTCAGCAAAGCCTGCTGAGTGTGTGTCCCCATTTGGCCGGCGTGTCACATATTGGACAATCCCTGGCTTCAGCACTACTGGGCCACGAGACAATGGGGAACTTTCTGTGGAAGCTGCAACGCTCTGTGTCCAAAGCCCTACGGACACAAGCCCCCCTTTTAGAAAGAGGCAGCCATCATCTATTTGGCTTTATATCTCGACAGCCCATTTTCGATAGCGCCGATCTTTTTCCCCCCTCCTCTCCTCTCCCTTGTCTGTAAATAAAAGAGATCTATGACGGCCATTAGCTGGGTTGAAATCTCATTAAGATTTGTATCAGTCAGCTGGTCTCGATGTGATGCATGGCCGCTAATGAATCAGTGGCCTGTCGGCTCCAATAGAGGTTTTAGTGCCTCCTAATTACTACTTCTTGGAGGTGCCAGAGTTAAAATTTGTGCCACGTGCAATTATAATTTCATACACTTAGGCTTCATTCTATTAAAATTAAAGTGGTGAAATCTGTGCTTGAAGCAAATAATGACCACCTGCCAGTTGCTATAATAGGATAAACGTTTAAATACACACACAAACACACACACTCATCCACAATGGGTAACTTTAAATGGCCAACTTTCTCTTTCAATTATCAACATCATTTTGGGTCTGGAGTATTTATCCTATCTGTTGTCTGGGCACCGTGACTTGCACCATTACACTGCTTACTGCTGGTTTTCTGGAATGCTGGTAAAGTAGAGATTTAAGCTAAATCATCAGTGTAAACTAGTCTGGATGAAAGTCGGAGGGAGAGGGAGAGGGAAGCACCTACTTGTTGCAGTGGTGTTTCAGGTGTTTCTTGTAGCCGTCATCCTGAAGCATGTGCTCTGGGTTGTGTTTTCTAAGCCACTCAGCCTTGTGGATGTCAAAACTGCTGGACTGGATCTTCATCTTCTTACCCTTCCTGCCCCGTGGGACTGGGGTGGACAAACCTTGTGGTAGAAGCAGAGGTCAAAGGTCATTGTTAGGCAGCGCTGGTCACATGAAAGGCAACTTTTTTTAGTTTTGAGCAACAAGTAGAACAGCTGACTTACTGGAGATATCATCAGTCTCTCTTTTGCATCATACAACAGAGTCTAAGGTCTGAGGGGTTAAATCCCTGCGGTGCAGACTTGACTCTGAATGCAGACTGATAGTCATAGTCAAATAAGAGCTTGACATTTCCATTGGAGCTGTTGTTACGAGGCTAGTTAGAACCAAACTGGAGCCTGGGATTCCTGAGACTCACCCAGGTGATTCTGCAGCTCCTTGGTGCGCCCGTCCTCAGTGGGGGCGATCAGGTCCCACATGAAGCTTTTGATCTTGTCGTCTCCACGGTAATGGACCAGGCAGTACGCCAGCAGGGCCCTGCAGATGGACTCCACGTCCCGCTCTGTCAGCTGCTTCTTAAAACGCCCGTGGTTGAGAATATCCTTCCAACGGCCCCACCTGGACAACACAGGGGCAGGAAAAATGGGTTGAGACCGAAAGAGGCACTTGCTCACATATGCCATTTGGTGGACACTTTCCCTGTTTTTTTTTAGCAGAGGTAGCTCAATCAATTTGGAAAAAAGTGCAACTAAAATGGACATGGTTTGACAATGACTTAGTGATGACAGTCTGTACAGTATATAACTGAAATTGGCATTACATGTTACAGCAATAATTCCTGAAACTGGCTGTGCCTCGTACTTAGCCACATCATAAACATAAAAACAACATAAAAATAAACATCCTTGCACGTATTAAAGCTGTAATGGTCACCAATGCATGTGTGAAACATTTTTTCCTATTATATATACAGTACATAATGAAAAACAGGAGGAAGCAAGAAACACCCCTAATTATTTCCCTGTTTACAACAAGAAATGAAATAATAAACAACAAAACGTGGCTAGCTGTGCTTTATTTGTTTTATTTGCACATCCTGTATATACCTGTTGTAAATTGGCATATTTGTTTTCTTCATATTCTCATTTGTTACATATTGCATGTGCATTTAAAAAAAAAAATTTTTCCTCTTTTTTCATACTGCATATATCTGATATATTGAGTATACTTTCATGACCATTCACATAGCTTGCCTTAAGCTACCTGTTGTATAATAGCAGTTTAACCATCTTACCCGTATACAAGCAGGTTCTTCTCTACTCTGAAGCACTCTGTGCGTCCGTAGCTGTTGAGACGGTCGTGGGCTCGCCGGAGCTTGGGTTTGGTGTCGTCGCTTTCACTGTCGCCCTCTGAAAGCTCCGCCAACTCGTCCTTGGTGGCACTGAACGGCCTTGTCTGCTTCCTCACACGAGGGGTATCGATCACCAAGCTGTTCTGTAGTGGGAGGGAATGGAGGACAAACCAACAGGTTCAATAGAGAGCTTTCAGGTGAGTTGCCACGCCTTCTGGCAGCCATATCAGACGTCCCGGCTCTCGGCAACAGCGTCTGAGAATAGCTGACTGTACTTCTATACTCTCAACAGTAGCATAGGCCTGGTTAATTACTGTGCTGTTTTAGACTGGGAACTGATCATTTCAACACTGACACATCTGATGATCAGCTTCTTAGTTATCTATAGATAGTATCTGTTCAGCTAACCATCACCAATTTGCACACTAAACAACGTTACATGACTAGCTGCATGTTAACAATAACAGTAGTTGCTTTGCTAAATTAGCCCTGCTGGCTAGTTAGCTAACTAAAAAGCCACCTTGGCAGATTCACTTTTACTTATAACTTTACTGAAATGACCTTAGCTATCCCGGCTGTTATGTATTGAGACATTATTTGCACACAGGTAATTCTAAAATGAACCTCCATGTTAGTGCCAGCCATGGTTTCTACAAGATTTGTGACACAACTACAAAGCCTCTCCATTTGAAACGCTATATGTCCATTTTGGAACAAAAATGTTCCCTGATGTTTATTGCTTAACATCTTCCAACATGTTACTCCTTTGCAGTCTTAAGGTAACTAATTACTTCATCAACAGTCCATCATGTGTTCTACTTTCATGCCAAAAATAATCTTGTGAGAATAGGTGTCAAATATTCCAAATGGTGGATATGGTGGAATGAAACTCATCATTTATAGACTTAAAAAGACTCGCCACGCCATGCGCCCACTTCTCTGGTCATTCCATCTACCGCTCTTTCATGCAGTTTTTTTTTAACTTGAAATCTCTGGGTAAATTCAAGAGAAGAGGGCATGATAACAGCTATATTAACTTCCAGAAAGAACAGATAGCTGCAGTGATCAAAAGAGCACAAAATTGTTTCTTATGTAACAAATGATCTTACATAACCCTGGCTATGCTACTTATAGGGCCTTCCTCTTGATGTGGCTTCCCAGTAGCATGGGTACTGTAATGTTTTCTACCGTGTTTCTGTGTGTTACTGATGCATCCTGTTCTGTCTTTGCGAGCAGTGTGTTGATTGTGCTTTGTTCGGTGTATTGTATACTACTACATGAACAACAACTGCTAGAACTAGTACTATTACCACTATTTCTACCACCTCTTAGTATTAGTACAACTGCTGCTGCTGCTGCTGGGACGCCAGAAATCACTGCTGAAATTGGCCGAAATCAAGGAAACATGATGACCACTAGATAACCCCAGTGACATACCTGCACTCACACATCAACCCTGTAGCATTTATATTAGGTGGCTAGTGAATGGTGCTGCCTGTCTGATGGTCCTGTAGGTTTATGACAGCGTAGCCTGATGTCTTCTATAGTCACCATTTGTGGGTTAGTACATCTTTCTTTCTGACATCTGAACTGGGCTTCTGTATGAATGCTCACCCTGGATTATCACATTATGTCTCATAAAAGTGTTTGTCATCATTTGACAGGAATATTACTGCCAAACCACCCATAGATGAAGAAATAGTGTTTCATCTGTCTCCTTTAAAAAAACAGAAGCTCCTGTGCATAACTGAGGCAGTGGGAGATTGCCCTGTACCAATATAGAGTTATTTCTAATAACTTTATAGAAGTCCTGCCAAACAAAGTTTGATTTGGCAGGAGCAAGGCCTCTCCTTTTACAAGCTTATCTGTTGCTGTGACACAGATGAAGATGAAGCCGCCCAAAGACACATTGTGGCCATGGTAGAGACTGGTGAAGCTGCTTTGGAAGAGAGGTTTTACCATATCCAACCTCTCAGCCACCAGAGCAGCCAGGCTGTATGGCATCCATTTTCCACAGATCCAGATCTTCAGTGCTGGAGACAAAGTGGAAGGGCCCCAGGGTCACGTCACACTAATGATGGCAGCCAAAGGTAATTGGATTGACTTGAGCCCCCTCAAGCACGGTATTAGAAAATCCTAATCAAAGTCAGTGGCAGAAAGACAAGACAGAGGGTGCTTTGCTTTCACAACCAATTAGATTTAGCCATACAGCTAAGTACCTTTCATTCATTCACTGAAAAACAGAGAAATCCCTTCGCTGAGGGAACAGTCTTTAAAGTCGTTCTTTACCTCATCAGATTACAGAAGGTAGACAGACTGTGGGAAAGGAAGAATACAATGACATCTGAGAATAGCAAAAGAAAAATCAGGTTTATTAGGTGAATTTATTACATCACATTTTATATCAATCTTTCGCAATAACAAAGCCCATTAGTAGGTCAATTTGAAAGAAGTGATTAAACTCAGAAAATTACACCTCCAACTCTTTCACAACCATTTCAGCCTACCTTGCAACAGGCATCAATATGACACAAATGTAAGTGTTTTTGTAAGCAGCTGACCTCGGCTAGTGATGCTAGTCTGGACCACAACTGAAGTGATGCTGGAATTTAAAGCTAATCCTATTGATTTAATTGAGTCTCCTCGCTCAACGCTTCCTCTCTATTGTCTATGAAAAGGGACAAAGGAGTTGAAACTTGGTTACTCCTTGCGAGTTTAAAGTGGCTGTTAGGATTATCTCCTCTTTTTGACTATTGCTTGTTATGAAATGTTTTCATTGCTGTTTTGTCTAATTTAAAAATGCTACTGCTATCATAGACAGATCTCAGCGAAACAAAAAGCAGGAATAAAGAGGTTGAATACATAAAATTATATCATTTTTATATTTTGTTTTCAAAGGCTGCCACCTAGAGGGCGATGCCCGGCTTCACAAGTAAGAGGACAGATACAATTTCATTTTTTGTTCTCCCAAAGGCTGAGAAGACAAATATTTGCTGAATTTCAGAAAGGATGTTTCTGGTTTTCAAAGGCTGCCACCTAGTGGGTGAGAGCCTTACTGACAAGTTAGAGGGAAAAATAAGTATTTACTACAATTTATAACCTAGTAGCACCATGAGGATAGACAGACAGACATACAGACAGACAGAGCTTAATGCTATCCTATCTTAAATCCTATGCTATCCTTATGTTTCTCAATCTTGAACCACAATTCACTCCAAACAGTTCATTCATCACTCCGCCCTGCTGTGAGGCAATGCCAAGCCAGCCTCCACAAAGGTGATTGCGAGTGGCACGCACAAACCTTCACCACCAGCTCCTCAAGTCTCTTCCCTACTGCGAGTGTCTGTAAACAGGCTGACCCTTGTGGGCCCCAGTTTCCAGGAAACTGCGTCTGTCCTCATGACCGACTCACTGTGAGTGGGAGTAGTTAGTGCATCAGGCCCTGCCCGCTTGGCACTCACTGACCCTCACATGTACACAGCACCGCATGGGTCCGGCAGCAGGGGAAAAAACCTTATATGGTCGATTGCATCTCACCTCTTATTGCACTGCCAAGCCTGCAGTGTAAGCAGAAAAAAGAGTGTCTTCTATTACGTCAAGGCCTCTGTCTGTCTGGAGAGAGAACAGGGGAAGAAGCTGGGAATCGTTTGATGTGGGGCAGGGGAGTAAAGACACTGAGGTGCCAATTAGTTTAGCCTGCTGATGTTTACAAAGGGCCACTCCCGAAAAAAAGAAATGTTTTCTTTTTGGTGATGTTTCTGTGTGGCAATGATGCATAAAATAAGATGAGCTTTATTTATCCCTGAGGGGGAATTGGGTCAGCAGCTGAGAATAGGATATAAATAAAAATACAATAAAATCAGATAGAAAATAGAGTGTCTTTATTATACTAATAAAGAGTTTCTACTTACTAAGGAGAACTCTCTATGGCGGCTACTGACAGGTCATCTGCACAGGTTTATTTCTTTTTGTCTTTTTCCTGTTAACTTCAGTTGAGAGGAACGTTTAGGCTGCTGTGATACGCTGTAAGATTATGGTATGTGTTGTTTTGATGGTAACTAGGCCAACCCAAAAAATATGTCAGCACAGACAAGATTACACAAGTAAGAATGATTCTGACATTTGATAGCAATTTCTATGAAAGGAGAGACACTGTTAGCACACCCTCCACATAAAATCACAGTGACTGCAGTGTAATTGCATATTTATTTTGGCAGACATTACATTATACATGGCTAATCCTCTCATAATAAATCATTCTAATATGCTCATCTAGGTTATTCTAGTGCTCACAGATTTCAGTGTGACAGATTATTCTGACAACTGACATGACATATGTTAAATGATGATGGTTTTACTGAGTAATTAATAAATCCACTCCTCAAGTAAGATCTCTTGTTGAATCAAAATTTGACGCGGAGAAAAAACCTTTGGATGATAACCTGAAAACACTTGGAAAAGAAAACATTACATGATAACCATCACTCTACAACTCAAAAGCACAAATGCTTCACCCTCAAAAAAAAAATCTACAACAATGAAACAAAGTCAGAAAGACATCCAAGACACACTGACACAGTTTTAGAAGCCTCTGCAATTCAAACAGGGCAGCTGAAGATCTGAATCAGCTTTAAATAGGACCTCTCTAATTACAGCCTTACTAGGGAGTCTTTCATCTGCTGCTTTTATGGTTTGAGAGTAACTATTCCTCTTAGAAAGAGGAGGGTAAAGTAAACTTAATTGACGTTATGGCAGGCCACTGTCCAGCGTTGCCTTGTAGGGGAAACAGCTGCTGAGCAACGGAGGAAGAAAAATCCAACATTTATTGTTGAGCGCAGTGTATTGTTATATCCTTGTAATTAATTGAGATATCAAATAAGGCCATGAACTACTAATTTCACCTGCTAGTCTATTCATGCTTTGGATTAGATGATGGCTGCGCTTGTGGCTAGGCTCTAAAAGTCCTCAGATGCAGGTAAGAAAATGAGACCAGTATTAGTAGCTCTATCCAACATTTGAGCCTGATGATTTTCCAAACTGCCACGTTGCAGCTTGTGTTTTTTGGGAAAGGCCCATACACAGAGGACTGTTTGTCTGAACCTTGAACAGACAGGGTTCAGTCCGTTAGCTATGACTAACCAGCATGACACACACATACATACACACATACACACACATACATACATACAGAGGAGAAAGGGGGTCCCCCTACACTGTCTTTCAGTCTGCATGACTCAGGGATGACAACACCAACTCCCGAATCAAGGCTGAACCCCAGGCGACTCCTTTGCCTGAGAGGGTGAGAGTGTCTTTCCATGTGTGTGTCCTCACCCCCCTACCCCACCATACCCCCTCTATTCACACAACAAGTCCAGGAGGGGCCGGCCTGTGGGCGGGGAGTATGGTAATACCCTCCAGAGGAAGTGAGCGCAGTGTAGTGGAATGTAGTTGCCATTAGTGGGAGTTGAGCTGAGGCTGGCTAATGGTTAGCCTGCTATGCTGAATTCAAGCTGGAGACACGGAGGGAGGCTTTACTGACTGACTGACTGATGAGAACATGCCTCACTTCACAGTGGTACCGGTGGAGGACCGCGCTCAGACCAACTATGACAGTCTGGAGGGGATTAACTGGGTGGATTACAGGGACACTGGGCAGGGATTCCCTGGACATGAAGACACTGTCAGTTCTGATGGTAAGTCTCACGGCTTATACTCAACTCTCTATCACTCAGCTTTGACAATCTGATGATCCCCCCCACAGAGGGTTTTGGAAGTTTGGAAGTTGAACAAATAAATCCTGAGTGTAATAGTTCATATATTTGACCCATCAAAGCGTGGGAAAGGTTTACATTTCCTGAACAGCTGGTTGTATGGTTACCATGGCAATTCTTTGTGGCCCGCAAGCAGTTTTCCCAGCAGACAGGTCTCTTTTTGACAGCTCAGCTTCAGATACACTTTTAATGTTCTGGAGGTTTTTTTTCTTCTTGGCTACGAAAACCTGTTTGAATAAACTTGAGCTGTATCTTGCTATGAGTCCTCCATCTCATGCCATAGATGGTGGTGTTGGTGACAAAGGAAAACAATGAAAGGGGCGAGGGCCGGGGAGGGGGGGAAGCTATAGGGGGACCGGCGCTGCTGCGACAAGAAAAGGCCTCAAGTGTTTCCTCGCACAAAAGATGGAGCTCTCTTTGTGCCAGGAGAGGATTTCCTTTCACACAGATCGGCCGAGCTCACTGTTCAACAGCACAGCAACAGATTTCTCCCTCCTCGCTTTTCTGCCTCAGCTTGTTTCTCACTTTCACTCACTTGTTTCTCCACTGTATCAACTTAGAAGAAGGAAGAGGGAGGACAGAAAGAAGTGGAGGAGAGGAGTGACGAGTTTGTAGCCGCTGGGTAGGATTATGTGAGAGCCCGGCCGAATTGTGTGGGCTGAGGAGGGAGAGAACCAACCAGGAGTGACTGCATTGTATGAGGTGGAATAGAGTCCTTTAATAAAAGACACACATGGGAGTGGCCTCCAAATGAAGCACCCACGCCTAACCACGAGCCCAGCAGGCTGGGCTGGGCACAAACACAGACCATGACTGGAAATCCATCTAGTGCTGTCTGACTGGCAGGCAATATCATGCTGACTGTAGGCTGCTTAATACTGAATAACAGTCTAGAGTCACAGTTGGAGGCTGAATACCCCTTTAACAAGTTGTCTTGATGAGTCTCCACCGAGTGAATAGTGTGTGTGTGTGTCTCTGAGAGTGTGTGTGTATAAGGATATGGACTGGAAGCAAACTGTACAGTGTAGAGATGAGCCATGCTTCAGTGGGCAGCAGGACTCAAGTGGACTGACACTCTGAGCTCAAACAGCGAGGAATCTCAGGACACGCTGACCTAGTTGTCTGCTTGTATAGGCTACTGCTGGACTTCATGGAAGTCAGGCTTTCATTCTCACACATTCAAACATAGCAGAAATGTACTGTAATACAGTTCAATTACATAGCAATACTGTGTCTTAAAATACTAGTGGTTCAAATATTTTTCTTAGGCAATATGTAGTTTGTAGTTTGCCCCTAAAACAGTTTTGATGAACGAGACAAAAAAGCAAATGGCCTGAAATGACCTGGGAAGTTTCTGGGCGAGTTTTCCCTGGCTCTCTCTCTCTCCTCTCTCTCTCTCTCTCTCACACATATACTCTGTCTGTCTGTCTCTCTCTCTGTCTCGAGTCATAATTCTCTCAAACTCAACTGCGAGGAGCTTCCTGAAGCTAGAGAATAACAACAACCCTTCCTCTGGACAGCTGCATTGACAACTAGACAGGGAGGGCGAGGAGGGGGAGGAAGTGAGACTGTGATGAATGATGAGAAAGGGCAACAGAAGGAGAAGCTAACTAGTAACAACTACTCTGGTCACTGTACTTTTACAGCAAATCAAGTATGGATGTTTATTTCCTTGAGTCATTTTTAAAAACGTATTCCTAATTAAGGATTGGAAAGAGTAGTAAGTGCAATGAGATGTGGTAAAACAGTAACTTACCTTCCACAACCATAGCTATCTTTGTTGATAGGAGCTTAACAGTCCCCAAAACTTTCTGATAATGACCCGGCAAATTATTTGCAAGCACCACACCAAAATGAGTAACATTTTGGAACGTGCACAACATCTTAAGTAATTCTTCAGCAGGAAAGGGTGGGAATGGGCAAAGACAGTCATTGAGCTAAAGGCGTCCAAAAGTGACATGTAATGGATGATATTCTAGTGGGAGTGGTGGGTCTGAGTACGGTACTTGCTGTAAGACTTAGCCACAGTGTTGAAGCAGTGCGGAGGAATGACCACAGTGCTGAGTCTGTTTCAGCCTGTGAACTCAGCTCTGTTCTGCACAGGACAGGGCTGGACTGAACACTGTAGCAGTGTTGTCCTCTAATGCAGCGCTAGCAAGATAAACTACCCTGCGTCCACGTGTCAACAGGGAAAGCGTAGTTTCTTGCTCCTGTAATAAAAGGCAATATGTCACCGGTATACTCCTGGATGTGCTTTGGAGACAGCTTGTCATCAGTGGAGATGTGCATGGCATTCTTTTATGCTACCAGTTGAATCGTTAAAATCTAATTTCCTTGTTTGTGAGAGGCGGAGGTAACAAAGAAAACATTCAATTTATTAATGTCGTTGCACTGGTGAGCAAACAGATTATCTTTCATCAAGTGAGGAAGTTTTCTAACAGAATGTCTCCAGCTGTGACGACTGTTTCCAATTTGTGTTGTTTCGCAAAGTGATGAATTAACTTTCATTGCATATTGAGACAGCAAATTGTGTGTCTGTCACTGTGTGCATGTTTCTGTGCATGGACTCTGTATCATTATGTCACAACCCTAAGGCCACAGTTCCAATCTGTGGAAACCTCAGGGAAAACTGGGAGGGGAAGTAAACAAAAAACACTCTACCTTCTCTCAACAACTACCATCCTAGTGCCCTTTAGCAAGGCACTTAAGCCCCAGCTGCTAACATAATAACAATTAATAGTGGAATAACATCTATTATATATTATATCCTATATGCTCTTTACACTATGTAGGTATTGAATGGCTGAGGAGGTGACAGTCTAGATGAACTACCGCTTAAACAACATTTAAAAACTCTTTCACCCCATGATCTGAATGTGACTTTGATATAAGCATTCAAACTTTCTTTGTGGAGTTTTTTCTCTTTTTCTAAATGTATTATGTTAGCGGCTTATTACACTATTAGCTGCAAATTGTTATGTCAATGGCTTATTCAAAAATAGCAAAAAGGGCATTACTGGAAGAAAGAGTAGATCTATGGGTCTCAGCTAGCATTGCCTGGGATAAATAAAGGTTTGTATTGCTTATTTTATTTCTACTTCTGTTGGCCTCAAAATAACAACATCCAGGCCCTGAGAACATTGGTGTAACGGGTGTATCATTTGGAGAATGCTACTTTGCTTTCCTTCCCTAGCGTTGGGAGGATAGGGTATTCATTCTGGGACAGAATGACAGGAATGTCATTCTAACATGCCACTCAGATAGAGTTAGCCCTAGAGAGATAAACATACTGTGACAGAGCAGAAATGTGGAGCTGATGACAGAGTTAGGGCAGAGTTAGCCACACACACATATACACACACACTCACACACAAGACAGCTGATTATGACTGTATTTGGGACTGGGAGCTCTCTAAAGTGAGGCTCTGTGTAGACAGCTGAATGGTAAATTTGCACCCTGAGACCAGTGACAGAAAAAGCCTGAGATATTTTATCTCTTTGCAATGTGAGGTGTAAGGGATAATGAACAGAACCTATCTGGTAAAAACAACATGGATTAGTTGATACTATGTTTATCCTCTCTGGAAAGATTGCCGTGGCTAACAGGCAAGATAATGCTGTCTCAAGGTCAAGATATTTCTGTACAAAATATTTATTCAGCTATCAAGCCAAATAACTGTCACCACACCACTCCTTGGAAAAACAACATATATGGTATAATAATTGTATCCCTATAGTGCATCCATCTATCCATTTCATAGCTACTTATCCAGGTCAGGGTCACAGTAGCAACAGGGTGAGCAGCAGCCCAGACATCCGTTTCCCCATCAGCTTCCTTCAGCTCTTCCTAGGGGATCTCTAGGCACTCACAGGCAATTTGGGAGATGTAGTTCTTCCAGCATGTCCTGGGTCTGCCCCGGGATCTCTTCCCAGTCCACCTCCAAAAGGAGACACCCGGGGAGCATCCATTCCAGGTGCCCGAACCACCTCAGTTGTCTCCTCTCAATGTGAGCAAGCAGCGTCTCCCAGATTGCTGAGCTTCTCACCCTGTCAGCTCAGAGCGAGGCAGCCACCCTAAGGAGAACCCTTGTTGCACCTCATTGGTGCATCCTTATTTTAATGTAATTTACTAAGGACTTTCTCATTATAATAGAATAGAATAGAATAGTTTGCTGTCTACACAAGGTGGGTATTGTTTTTTTTGCCTCACCTTAGACACAAGACAGATGTCAGTACACAACCCAGTACACATCAAAACACAAACACAAAGCACAGACTTCAGTGTTCATACACAAATTATTTTGATACTATGGTTTTCCTGGGTGAATTCCCAAATGTATTCCCATCTGGATCCCACAGTATCCTGTTATGTTTCCTTGTTCCTCTCAGTTACAGCTGCAGAGCCAGTTAGTTGGCTATATGACACATGGAAATATTCAGTGCTGTAATAAGCTACTTTAAGGTTGTGATACATGGGGAATACCTTGACAGAACTACACAACTATTGACTGTATTTAAAGAATGCACGCATCATGGAAAAAATATTTACCTTGCCTAAAAATGGTTCCTGTGCCTTTGAACTTTTGCTACTTTTGCTGTACATAGGCATGCTTATGTGTTTTCCACATTCTTCAGCCAGGCAACAATATCCCCTGGATGTGGAACAGTGTATTAGCTTCTGTTGAAAGACACCAGGGCTCTCTTAGTAGTACTGATCCAGGAAGGATCACTGGTCAAGAGAGGCAGAAAGTAATGAGTTACTGCACGTACATTTTTAGAATGATGCTACAGAGTATATTTAAAAGTCTGTATTTATAATTGAGTATTATTTAGAATATTCACTCCTACGTTTAGTTTTATTTTCAGACAAGTAGCTGGCATAACTGATACTATACCTTTGTTGACATGAGCTCTAACAGAACCATCTCCAAAGCTTGGGCTGATAACGGCCCATTAAATAATCTGCTGTAACCATCGGTCAGAGAGTGACATTTTGGCTCATGCACAAAATCTTTACTTTTTTGAGGGAGCTGCTCATTTACCTTCTCTTAAGTCATTTTCTAAGTTCTGTCCATCAAACTTTAGCAAAAATTTAGTAGCAGTACTTTGATTTGAGTAAATTATTTCAGTACTTTTTCCTCCTCTGTGGACTTGATGACTATAAACCCAGATTTCCAGGAATACAGTGTTACTGGCACTGTGATATCTTGTCAGGTGGGGTTGATTCGCAAACATAACACAGGTTAGTTTTTAGAAAGCACTCTGAAATGTTGTAAAGGTGCACCATGAAGTTATGTGGCTCAAGGAATGAACAGTTATACGCTGTTTGCATGATCCATGCTGTTTGCATCATAGCCAGTATGTGGTAATGTGCTGTGTACAATGCTAACAACACGGGCATGCGAAACTGACCAATCAGTTTAGCTTTTGTAATAGAGCACGACTGGCAAACATCCATGCCAGTGGGTTGTCTGCAAGGCCAATATGCAGTTTAAATTTTCAGGCGCTGCACGTAACCTACACAAAGAGGCCCTGCAGATACTCACAACCCCAAAAACAAAATTCTTCTCCATGTTTCGGTCAGTTTAGTCTTTAATTGTGCTCTACTGACTCCCCCTTTGCCCCCTGAGGTAACCAGGCTGTGCTGCTGTCCTTTTGCCATCATTAGCAGACATCAAAGCCGAAGCTTTATACCCCTGCGCAGCAGGTCAGCATTCCTCTGCCCTGTTCAGGTGCTGTTCCACATTGAAACAGTCATTACAGCTAATGATGGCCTATTGCTACAGCAGAATTTATATTTTTTCACCACAGGAAAGGGAAAAGAGAAGATAAATTTTGAACAATTTTCTTGAAAGACGTTTACTCAGTTAGCTACTGAAAGGAAACAGAACAACTTTAAATAAAACTACATTTAACTTTTGAAAACGAAAATGCACTGTTCAGCTTTTTGCTCATCTCTATCATTTCACTGCTACTTCAGACCTGACAAGACTGTTGCTGTTGTTGTTGACTCTGTGCAAATAAGTAAAATAAGAATAATACTTCATTGATCCCCAGGGGGAAATTCTTTTTACTTCCTCCCTGGATGGGGAACAGGGTCAGCTTAAAAAAGTGGTGTTGCTCAAGGACATGTCAGGCCCACCCTGCTGCCCTATATATTATGAGTTGTGAGATGCATGATCTAGAATCACATCGTCACAGCTCATAGGGCCCCATATAGTTTCAAACACCATCAAAACTTGATCTGAAACCATAATCCATCAGTGTGAACTGAAAGGTGTCATTTTATTTCTGGAAACAGCTTTGTCTTAACTCTCAGGCAATGACTTTGATAACTGGTTGCCAGGTGCCACATGAGCTGTGTTTAAATTAATGGGCTTAGCAAGAAAAATGGAGTTTACACTAAAATCGATAGCTCCAAACTTTAATTTTACAAATGCTGCATTCTCACAATGGCAGGTGGTAGAACGATTGAAAGGCCAATGGTAAAATCACTTCCAACAAGTTTATCCTCTTCAGTAATGGCAAAAAAGAGCAACATCCTCTTTGTGACAGGAAGTAACAGGCTTTATAGTAGGTGTGGTGTTAATGTCGAGAAACACTAGCATCAACAATACCACTGGAATGACATACACTGTGACAACTTGCTTTGGAGCGGCACTCTGGTCCTGAGAATAAGTAACAGGTTTTAGTCCAATCAACAGAAGTTCTTTTATTCACAAAACGTGGGGTAAGGGAGTGGAGGAGAAAATCAACAGAGGTTCTTCCTGGGAGTTATGGAGACATGGATGCCGCCAGGAACCTGGGGAGACGCAGAGGGCAGAGAGTGAGGTACAGGGGGAGTAACTGGGGTAGCTTAGCTTACGAGCCTGTTGTCCGTGATCCAGCCGTGATCCAGGGGTGTTCCTCGTTCGTGGTCCAGTCTGCAATCCAGGGGTCGAAGCACAGAAAGATCAGTCCACACAATCCTCCACTCTTCTCCTCACTCAGTCCTTACCATACTTACCATACACTACCAGATTCTGTTTGCGCACCACCAAGGAACCACCTTCCTCTTTGCCGTCTCTGGAGATCTGTGTCCTTTTATTGTGGCTGCCGGTGGCTGCCTGGTGGCAAATGTGGCACACCTGCGGTAGTACTGGTGGTCTACCACCGTGCCTAGTTGGCGCCGGTTAGGTACTGGGTGCTAGTTTCTCTGCTGCTGGCCTGATTCACCACAACACCCAGATATATTTACTATATATTTGCTTTTACATGAAGACTTCAAACAACAGATCATGTATCAAAACAGACAGAGAGGGAGTTAGTAAGAAGAAGAGGAACAAAAAGCAGGAGAGAAAGCATGAGATGCACACACATACACACACACACACACTACCACTGTACATTACTAATCAGCAGAGCACTGATGCCAGCTAACTACACGAAGTAGAGTGGGCTAAGCTGCATGACTTCTCTGCTTCACAATGTTAAGTCCTAAATGTTCATTAAAGGGGAAGTTGAGCAAAGAGGCTTTCAAACCCTAAGGCGCTAATGGAGGGAGATATTGTTTTCCATGTCTAATCGGCTTTACAACACGCTGACACGTTGACGTTTCTTTCTCTCTAGATCATAAGTAGTGGTTCTGAAAATATTTTGTCAAGGAAAGAGCTGTCTTTAGGAAGGTTTTGCGCCTGGAGGCAAACCATATATCGTACTAACTGGGTTGTTGTATGTTCTGCCCTGAGGGGAAAAATGATTGTGAACAAGCTCTCTGTGAATCAGTGGTTTCCAAAAGAAGGGCAAAAACAGACACTTTCCTTGTGCAGGTCAATACTTAGGTAGACAACAGGATGATCTCATTTAGGAGTTATGTCCTTTGACCTTTGTAAAGATGTGACATCTCATCTGGTTATTGATTTAGTTGTAACCACACAACAAATTACACCCCTAAGGCTAAATTTTCCAAACCTCGACACCAGGCAGCCCACTGGCACATTTGCTTTGGGTTTGACTTTTCCTGTATTCTGTGATTGAGTGCGGTGAGCCGGCTACAGTGGAAAGATGACCAAATATGTGGTTATTTCTGAAGCTTGGAAATAAAAGCTGCTGCCAAAATCAGCATTACGCCATATGGCAATTATAAATAGCTCAAATTGTTTGTATAAAAATAGACTAAAGAACACAGTATGCTGATTGATTAGTATCTACACAATCCTTTCATTTCCACCATGGTACTCAGAAGATCCAGTGTTAAGCCACTTCCAACTTCCTCTGTAGACACATAAATCTTCAGTATCATGCTCCTGAGATGACTTCACCCTGCTGAAAATTTGTCTTTCTCACATTGTTCAGTCTTTGATCTTACGGCCGTGACGTCTTTTGGCAGAGGTACTGGTGACTTGTCGAGACATGTCTGTCGCTGTAAAGCCTCTGTGCAGGAGTCTGTGCGCCTTCATAACAGGCCAGTTAATCTTTAATCTGGGAGGTTATTAACAAGAGCCCCCCTCATCCCTTAAAGCCTGCGTTGAAGTAAGTTCTCCTCAGCCGTTCCAGTAGAAGTGATACAGAGGACGTTTGGGGTGACTATGATAGTCAACAGGGCCAGAGGTAGTTGGGTCCTTTAATCACATAGGAAATCACCACTGCACATACATACAGTACCTGTTACTAGTCTACAGCAGGAATGAACTGTCTTGTTCAGTTCATCTCTCATCACATGCCAGTGACAGCAAACTGACACTAGAGGACAGCACAGACTATGTTTTTACTCTCATCTCTTCAGTGGCATCACTGCACTCCTGCTGTATAACAGTCAGGGTAGGAGAAGTCACACTAATAGGACTAAGCCTTCATCCCTGCAGCGATAACCTCATTCTCAGATGTTAAAAGGAAGGTTAAGGATTTTTAGAAGCTTTTGTCATTGATCACTCACCAACACAAACCAATTTCCAATCAGAGTTTTTACATCTGAGAAATGTGTGCCAGTCCCGCCTTGGTATTTTTAAACAATGCTTGTGCAAGTGAGGAGATTAAACATCCCATTATGTCTCAACACTTGATTCTTGTGTTTTTTTTTAAAATTTTGTCCTTCCACATAAATTTCAACAATTTTGTTTTCACTTTGATAGAATAGAGTGCTTTGCATGGAAATTAGACCACTCATAAATGTATTTTAACTTAATAGCACAACAAAATGTACAAAAAGTCAAGGGGTTTGGATGCATTTGCAAGGCACTGTATGTGTATGTATGTGTGTGTCTGTGTTTGTGCTTACATCTGCTTGATGCACATACCGTTCCACATTGCATTTGCTGGTGTGTCTGTTTGCATGTGTGTGCGTGTGTGTGTGTGTGCACAAGCTCCCATTTTACCACCTCCCCCCATCCCCCAGCCGTGTGTTAGACCAGGCCCCTGAGTGAGTGTTCGCCCTGGGTGACCGGGTGTCCTGGATGGTGATTGACTGTGCCCCAAACCAGAGCACAGAGTAGACTGTTGCTGACTACACACAGAGTAGAAATATGCTTACCCACAGCGGCACCAATGACAGGGGAGCACAGGATACAGGTGAGCTGACCCAATCAACTGGTACATGGAGAATAGAATAGAGCATCTTTGGGTATTTTATTCCATGCTCAGTTAGTTGGTTTATAGAGTTTTTGTTGCAGGATTAATTTGGGTTGCAAGATGCTACTGTTTGACTTTACATGCTCTAATAACCCAAAGATCAGATGCTCTCTGGATTTCAAGGTAATGAGGTGTGTGCGTGCCAGTGAGAGTGTGTACTGTGTGATGGAGTTTGTGCTGCTGCTTTGCGTGCAGCGTTTGCCCTAGGCAGTGTGCTTCTCTCTGCTTGATTGTTTTCTTGAAAAGCAGAAGTTTAATGAGAATGAAATCTGATTATACGCTTGTTTGGCACCTGGACTTTGCTTTTGCTTTAATGTGCTTGGTGCTGTTCTGGCAAGGAGGATGTTTTGCCACATGACGTTTCTTTGAAAAGATGAATGCTACGTGGGAGATCATTATGGTGTTGTTTTGATGTTCATTTTCGGAGCTGGGTAAACAGTGACAGTTGACTGAAAATCTGGGCACAAACGTCATGGAAAAATCGTAAATGCCATAGAATCAGTTTTTCAGTTTGTATTAATGCAACAGGGTCTCATACAACGTTCATATGATATCTTGCTACAGTTACGCACCCTTGATCCGTACTATACCTACACATGACCAGCTGCATAGCCTATCACTACGCTCCAAAAATGTAAGTTACAGTTGATGTAGGGTTAAGGTTAGTCAACTAAAACAACTCTGGTTAAGGTTAGAGTAAGGTTTTGGTCATTGTTAAATAAGAAAAACTTTTGCTGAAAATGAAAACATTAACTCACAGTAGAGAATTTCTTTGAGTTTGAAATTGATCCAAGGTCGTTGGAGTCTAAGGCAGATCTATACGCCCACCAGCCTGACCTCCACACCCTTACTTTCCACCATGCTGTTTCAATGTCAAACTACTGGTTGTTTCAGTCACATGAGCTTGCCTCTTGTTTCCCCTGATTCATAGAAAATCATACAAGATTACAGTGCATTACTTTTTCGTAACTGTAATTACAAATTTGATATGAGAACAGGCTGATTAATTACAGGAAACTCTATTGCTCTGAGATGCTGTACTGTACTCAGCTGTACTGTACTCAGCCCGATGGGCAAAATGGTCTCACCCAGGTTCAAATTCCTGTTTAGAAAAATAGGACTTGGCTGAAAAGCAACCAGTATTATCTTTTTTAAAAATGTCTTTATTCTTTATTTATATTTGTCCTAATAATGTCCCTGTCTTAATCCTCTTCCTCTTTCCCTCTATACCCTGATAGGACATGGAAATCATAAAGAGGACAGCCCGTTTCTCAACAGTGCAGATGCTGCTACCAAGAAGAATGACTTCTATGACAGGAACCTGGCCTTGTTTGAGGTCTGTTAACGTTACTGTGTAAGAACTCTATGTCTGATGAGAGAGATGAACCGATGAAAAACCTAACAGACAATCAAATGGAAAAGATGGGACTGCTGACAAGCAGTACTCTTCCTGGGATACAATACATTTTCTGAGAATGTCTAGATTTACTGTAGTAATGAAGCTCATCTGGATGTGAATGTTCAGATAAATGTAGGACTCCCAGTCATTCCCAATAGAGAAGGCATCACAGTTCAGAGCGTTAGTTCTCTGACAGGGAGGCAAGGTTGTCCAAGTTCTCCGTGGTGATTGGACTGTGCTAGGGCACTGGAATTATAGGTGAATTCTGCTTTTTGGATGAATTTTCACAGTAATAACCCATATGTAATGTTCAGTTCAGATGAGTTTAGGTCAGTTCAAACAGATCATCATTCAAAAACATACATAATATGAAATGAAACTAAACGATCTACATGTGGTATAATAACATAGAATTAAATAATTATTGTAATACTACTTCCTGCACCATCACCATTACTACTACTACTACTACTACTAATTGCAAATTGCACAACTGTAACTTATTCCTTAGTTATTATTCCTTGCACTCCTTGTATATTTTTTGTATAGTTCTCTTTTTTGTATATTTTTAGGATATTTTATATACAGCCTGTTGCCCTTAAATTTGTTTATTGTATAGTGATGTTGCCTCTCTCTTGTTTTGTACTGCTGCATAACTGCAATTTCCCCTCGGGGACAAAAAAGAGCCATCTAATCTAATCTAATCTAATCTAATCTAATCTACTACTAGTACTTCTTTCTCCACCACCACTATTACTACTACTACTATTACTTATACTACTTCCTCCACCACCACCACCACCACCACTACTACTACTGTTACTAATAATAAATGATAATACACAATTCTTACAATGCATTCTTGTTTATTCTGCTTCTCCTTCTTCTTCTTTTTATTCTTATTCTTCTTATTCTTATTCTTTTTATTACTATTATTATTATTATTTTGTATAAAATTCATATTTTAATTAATGTAACTTACCCCTTCCCTTCGTCCAGGAAGAGCTGGACATACGCCCCAAGGTGTCATCTCTGCTCAGCCGCTTGGTCAACTACACCAACATCACCCAGGGTGCCAAGGAGCATGAGGAGGAGGAGAGCACCGAAGCCTCACGTAGGAAGGCCGTTAAGGTCAGGGGTCAGACCGGGCGGAGGAATGCTCTTTCCCACTTTTTTATTCCTACCTTTTTCTCCATTTCTAAACTCAGTCTCTCAAGTTTTGGAAATAATATTCTCTCTCTAGATTGATATCTAAGTTAATGTATTAGGAATTGTTGATTGATTGTTAATCCGTTTGCACCTACTACTGTGGCCGTATAAGATCTTGATGCATGCCATGAGCCGGTGGCATGACTGAATGACCTTTAAAAAACACATCAATCAATATTAATGATCAATGCATTTGTTTTCCTGAAATGTCATGCTCAATTCTCTCTCTCTATCAGTCTCCCAACATGGGCACCCTGATGGGAGTCTACTTGCCCTGTCTGCAGAACATCTTCGGTGTCATCCTCTTCCTCCGACTGACGTGGATTGTCGGGACGGCTGGCATCGTACAGTCCTTCCTAATTGTCCTCATGTGCTGCTCATGTGTTAGTATTCACACACACACACACACACACACACACACTGAGTTCTTTCCACCATGAATCTGGGTCACAAGTGAGCTACCAACCAGTCGATAGAACCCACATACAATTTAGTCTGACACATGGTTGCATAATGCAGCAGCAATTTATTTTAGGCAAAGAATGTCACTTTGAATTTTTTACTCCCCGAATATGCCTCTATTATACCTAAATCTAACATAACAAACACTGTAGTCCTGTATAGTTCAATGGTGAGAGCAAGTCAGTAACTGCCAGGGTTAGGGATTTAATTCCCTCCCAGGTCACCCGTGCTGAAAGTGTCCACCAAATGGATTATGTTCTGCTAGAGGGAAGCTGTGTATCCCTGCTCCTGTTTTGCTCAGTGGATATTAATGTAGCACCCAAAACTTGCCATGTCGTCTCTCTGTGTGATCACATCATCCTTTTCCATAATTATCACATTTTCCATCTCCCTTTGCAGACGATGCTCACAGCCATATCAATGAGTGCCATTGCTACTAATGGTGTTGTTCCAGGTAATTACACTTTAAATACTTGAAACCAGACACAAATGTTTCTATTTTTGCAATAACAACACTGTAGTAGTGTTAGGAATTATTTCTTGGTTAATTTTCTATTGATTATAGGCAACCAAACGGCCTGTATTGTATTGTAGAAGAGGCAACCAGACAGCCTTTAGTGTATTGTATTTTAGTGTATTGTATTGTTTTGCCGAGCCTCGGCCAACTATATCATTTCCAACAGTAACCAGGAAGTCATGATACATTTATCCTGCATCTATGCTCCAATAGTACTGCAGTGACCACTGCACTGCAGCCTATTCTTTGCCAAATGTTGGAACATAGTTCTGAACTGAATAGACATTACTGCAACATAAAACTGCCTCTAGCTGCTGGAACATTCTTTGTATCTTCTGACTGCTGTTAAGAAAACAATATTTAGATTTTCCAAACATTTCCTCTTGGGGGCAGCAGTAAGCCAATGTTGTATGCAATGCATGCAGTAAAAAGTCTGACCTCTCCAATAGCTCACTCCTCAATAATACTTTCAATAATGATTCGTCAATAATACTTTGTCGTGTGTTGCAGCCGGAGGGGCATACTTCATGATCTCGCGCTCCCTGGGCCCAGAGTTTGGAGGAGCTGTGGGGCTGTGCTTCTACCTGGGCACCACCTTTGCTGCTGCCATGTACATACTGGGGGCCATCGAAATCTTCTTGGTCAGTTTGTTGTCACGTATGTTCTGTAGTTTGAAAATAAATATGATTCCTAAACACTGTGCTGTAGTTAAATATCACTTAAGCCATTACGTACATTTTATATATCTGCAGCTGATTTTTAATATTAGATTTACTTTAGCATGTACAATAAATGTACAGGATTTAGTGGAATTTGCAGCAAAGACATATTGACAACTTACATCGTATCCCAGCATGCATTGATACATGGTGTTAGGATAACAGGACCGTGTACAGTGTGAAGGGACAGTGTAAGACACATCTAGACTACACATATCGCAGCATGTATATTCAACATTGAACATCTCTTTGTATCTATGCAATATAATTGTCCTATTGCCATTTCTTTTCTCCTCAGAAATACTTGGTCCCTCAAGCAGCCATTTTCCATGCCACAGATCCGCATGGGGGTGACAGCGCCATGCTAAACAATATGAGAGTCTATGGTTCCATTTGCCTCAGTCTGATGGCTGTGGTGGTCTTCGTTGGAGTCAAATATGTCAACAAGCTGGCTTCTCTCTTCCTGGCCTGTGTCATCATCTCAATCGTCTCCATTTATGCCGGGGCAATCAAATCCATTACTCACCCACCAGAATTCCCGTAGGTCCATGGAGCAGGGTTGTTGAAATACTTGTGTAATTGTGTGTAAACAGGAAATAGGGTGATGTATGGGGAATTTAATCTCGAGGGAGTGGCTTGGCTTATTGTAGAGGGACACATGAAGGCACATCATGCATCTATATTTTTTGTATTTGTTGCTCATTGGTAACATTCTGTATTGCATCTGCTGCTAATAAGTCGACCATAATACGTATTTTTATCTCATTCATATAATTACATTTATAATATCTAATTTTCTTTCCATGCCATAGTCCATCCTATGATTATCGTATCATCACTTTTAGTTATGATGATGGAGTAGATGATGATGGTGATGGTGACAGCACTGATGATGACTACAATGACTATGACTTCAACCTTTTTCCCGTCTTATTCCTTCAGGATCTGCATGCTGGGCAACAGGACGTTGGTGAGAGATCTCTTTGATGTGTGTGCTAAGACTGTAATGGAGGGCAATGACACTGTTCCTAGTCAGCTGTGGAAGAACTTCTGCTCTCCGGGGAACATGAGCAGCGCTCAGTGTGATGACTACTTCAGCCAGAACAACGTGACAGAGATACAGGGCATCCCTGGACTGGCCAGTGGTATTATTAGAGGTAAATTTAACAGGCACCATTGAGCAGTGATCGAAGTATACACCCTGGGATTTTGTTGGCTATGTGAGTAGTATGTGAATTGGCCCATACTCAGTATGACTGTATTTACAAGTGATGAGTTTTGTTCCAAATTAAAAACATACTCGCACAAAATGATTGATAACACAACTCTATAACAAATTATGGCACATTTTAAAGCATTAAAGGTTATCAAAATAGTTGGTTGGTAAAAGGAAAACACTCACAAACTAGACTCACTACATATTTGAAATACTGAGCGATAAGCTTCAGGTAATATTGCTAATATTTTGCTAAAAAATCTGTAGCATTTTGGAAATAAACTCTCAACTCTAAACTCTTAAACTCTCCCTCAAATAACCTATTCATGAACAACACAAGTGGACCTTGATACTTTACTTTATTTTGTTTTTTCTTTCTAAAGCTTAAATTTCTGTCTTCTGTGTTAGAAAACATGTGGGGGGACTACCTGCAGAAAGGAGAGATCTTAGAGAGGGCGGGGCTACAGTCAGTGGATGTCCATGGAGCCATGGAGAGCTTTGGCTTGTATGTGTCGGCAGACATCGCTACGTCATTCACTCTTCTGGTGGGGATCTTCTTCCCCTCTGCCACAGGTATGACAACCTCAGCAAACCTGGCAACCTTGGTTTATCTAGCACAAACCTCAGTCCAAGCCACAAATACAAACGTGACTCATTTTCACACTTTCACATTAATTCACACTTTTCATTAATATAGAATGATTGGCTTACCTGTTAAATCAGTATACCAACAATGTGAGTGATATGATTTAGATAGCACCCCACCCAGAGGGCCGAATTCATATGTAACATGCAACCTCATTTCTCATTTTGTTTGGATGTTATTTTATATCTAAAAAGCAGCCATTTTTAATTAGGGTCACTCATTTTCAACATGCCCTAATGATGCTATTAACTGGAAGCTCACATGGATGCATATCTCTAAATTATTGCTTTTTGGCCATGTCTGAAATCATTTTGCACAGTAATCAAGATGGCTGGCTTTAGCTGCAGAGTTAACTGCGGGATGGTTTATGATAGTGGGGGCTTTCTACACGTTCCATCCCTTAGACACCTTAGACACTTTTCAGTGAGATGTGAAGCCTTAAAATACAAGCTATCAACTTTTTTCTTCCTTTATGCTCTTGTTTCATCACTAGGAATAACAGAAAAAATACCCAGATTTGTATTTGTGATACAATGGGACAGTTTCAGATTATTCCCCAATCTAGCCAGTAGAGCAAATAGCAGTCTTGATGTGCTCATTGGTTTCTATCTTTTCTACCCATTTTTTCCTAGGTATCATGGCAGGCTCCAACAGATCTGGTGATCTCCGAGATGCTCAGAAGTCTATCCCCGTTGGAACCATCTTGGCTATTACCACTACTTCACTTGTCTGTATCCTTATTTTGATAACCGCATGCTGAGAGGCTTAAAGGTTGTCTCTTCCAATGGTATAGCAAAGCAGATTTGAGATAGCTGTGTGACACTTTGAGCTCCTTGACCTTGTGTCTTCAGATTTCAGTTCTGTGGTTCTGTTTGGAGCATGTATTGAAGGAGTAGTCCTGAGGGACAAGTAAGTTGACCTGTCTTCTATTACAAATCAGTACCATTCTCAAGACATACATTTTTATAACCACTTTTTAAATGGGCTGAGCACTAAAATTTAATACTGGAACATAAAATAACTTGAATGTGAGAGACAGTTATATTCTGAGAGGGTATATCTCCCTCTGGTGTAGTGATCTGCATACAACTACAGCACAAGAGACTGACTGACTGACTCAATAGAATAACTAACAACATACTATCAACCAACAAAGTCAGGCTGGTTTGTTATTGCAGCCCAGATGCATAGGCTGTTTGCACTAAGCCAACATTCAACATTTCATTCCTGCCTGTACCTGCAGGTTCGGCGATGCAGTCAATAAAAACTTGGTGGTGGGGACGCTGTCCTGGCCCTCCCCTTGGGTGATCGTCATTGGCTCCTTCTTCTCCACGGTGGGGGCGGGCCTGCAATCCCTCACTGGGGCGCCACGCCTCCTGCAGGCTATTGCTAAGGACAACATCATTCCATTCCTCAGGGTGGGAATATACACCTGTCAGTCAAATCAAATCACATCTATTTGTATAGCCCTTAATCACCGTTACAGTCTCTAAGGGCTTCACAGTGCCCAATATGTGAAACAATAAATGGTTAGTACACGACCTCCCCCAGCCTTAGACCCTCAACAGAGGACGAACTCCTTTTAGGGAAAAATTGGAAGAAACCTCGGGAGGGGCTACTCGGAGAGGGATCCCCCTACCAGCACGGTTGGGTGTGCAATAGATGTTGAGTTTGGGCAAGCAGCGTATACACAATGCATAAAAGTTTATTCTGGTGGGATATCAAGATCTGATGTTGGGCATCACAGCAAACGTCAGCATCGTCCTAGGAGTGGGGGACCGGCTGAGCTGCAGCCTGGAACAGATAGGAGACACATCCATACACGCAGTCTCACTCACACAGATAAACAGTCATACACTATTTAACTGTAGCACCTCCCATTTTTTGATGTGGTTAGAGATGTGAATGTGTTGACATTTTACAGTACCTCGCTGGAATGCAAAAACAGCTTCTAGATACTGGCAGACATACAGAACTGAAAGAATACAGTTACCCAATTGTTTGCTTGTTTTGTTTATCATTTCCAAAATGTATAAATAAGAGGTAATTTGCATTCCTTCATGTGAAAGACTGCTGCTGTGCCAAGTAAACGATGACCTGTATTTACTGTTTCAGGTGTTTGGACATGGTAAGGCCAACGGAGAGCCTACATGGGCACTGCTGCTGACTGGTCTCATAGCTGAGCTGGGCATCCTTATTGCCTCACTGGATATGGTTGCACCTATTCTTTCCATGTGAGCTCACAGACATACACACAGAGACTAACACATTCATTAACACCCACACAGTCCCATTTCACAGACACATTTCCATGGTAGTGACTTTTCCGTTTAGTTGCAGGATCAATTGCAACATTACGAAATCACCCACTTTAACGGTGTTGTAATTCTCATTTTTCAACAGGTTCTTCTTGATGTGCTATCTCTTTGTGAACCTAGCCTGTGCAGTGCAGACTCTATTACGTACACCTAACTGGAGGCCAAGGTTTAGATATTACCACTGGTGAGTATAGGTGTAACCATGTGTAGTCTGTTTATACAGGTGGGATGGGATGTATGCATTGAGGTATAATAGACTTTTTCAACATTGGGGTCTCCTGGCAACAAACTGGAATCACTGGAAATCAAACAAAATCAAACAACAAAACAAAAATGGCTGTAATAATGTTTTTGTCAAAACGGAAAACTATGGCTTGAAAGAAAAGAAAGAAAGAAAGAAAGAACACTTTATTAGTCCACATTTTTGTCACACACACATGCACGCAGACAGTGGTGGCCGCCAAACACACACACGCATGCAGGGAGGGTGGCAAGCAAGCTAGCCACCTGGTTTCTGTCCCTGTGAAATGAATGAAATCTTGCCCCTGCACTCTCTCATAATAAATCAACATGATGTACAGTATCCGGGTGGTTTAAATGTTGAGGTAGCACGAGTCCTCCTTGGGAACCCCTCCGGTAGATTTTACCTATTCGTATGTCCTTCACTAGGCTTGCACTTTCAATGGAGTGATACTAAAGAATGGAAAATAATAGCTCCATTGTTCTTTTAACCTTTATTCATCCAGGGAAGGTTTGCTGGGGAGCAAATGTGGGTTCAGAGCACCCCCACAGTAGTTTAGATTTTCCCAGCTGGCTCAGGTGTTAAAACCAGCAGCCTTCCAATTACGAGCCCACCTCTCTAACCTTTATGCTGCTGCACCCATGAAATATTGTACACAAAGTAATTTCTGGGTTTATGTTCCACTCCCACAGGGCTCTGTCCTTCCTGGGCATGAGTATGTGTGTGGCTCTGATGTTCATCTCCTCCTGGTACTACGCTATTGTGGCCATGGGCATCGCTGGGATGATCTACAAGTACATCGAGTACCAGGGGTATGTCTGGAGTCTGATCTGCTTTTGCACTACTTATATGTTGCTGTACCATGACACAACACCTCCTTATCTCATGGGAAAACCTGAGAGGAAGGAGTGCAGGGGTTAGAAATGGAGGTGTGGAGCAGTGATGGTGTGTGTCTCTCTCACTGGTGCTGCAAGACTGAATGTATGTCTCTCTTTCGGTGGTGGGCAGCGGCAGCCATCTGCTCACTTTTCACTGTCTGTTCCTTTATGTCTTTCGCTCTCTTTGTGTCTTATCTCTCTTTCACTCATAAAAATACAGAGCAGAGAAGGAGTGGGGAGACGGGATAAGAGGCTTGTCCCTGAGTGCTGCACGCTATGCCCTGCTTAGACTCGAGGTTGGACCCCCGCACACCAAGAACTGGAGGTACAGATACATCTACAGAACATGCACTGAATGTCTACCCACAAACATAGACTCAACATGACCACATTGTTACTGTATAAACAAGACAACAGCAAACATGGCCACTATGAATGATGCAGCCCCTCTCTGGGCCGATCAGTAACAAATATATCACAAATATATGATGTACTAAGGCAGTATCGCAGGCAAAACAAGGACAGTGGGTGGATTGAGTGTAGAAAAGATAAGCTTGAAGTGGTGAGAGTTGTGGAGCATGGAGGCAAGCAGAATTAGATTCATTATAGGCGCTACTTATGATGTGTTGGCATCTCTCCAAAATCTTAGTCAGTGGATGGGTCAGGATGCTGCCTGCCCGTTGTGTTCCAGCGTATGTACGCTTAGGCATATACTGTCAGGGTGTAAAGTCAGTCTTTCCCAAGGGCGATACACTTGGCGTCATAACCAAGTGTTGAAATGTTTGGCAGCTGCAGTTGAGGAAAAACAGCTTGAAGTGAATTCTTTAGTTGTTAGTAAGGAAGATAAACAGATTGGATTTGTATGTGAGGGAGAAAAGGTTAGACCAAGGGAGCACGCATGCAGGCGTGATCCAGGTCAGCTAGGAGTGGGCAGAGACTGGAAAATCAAGGTAGACTTGTTTGAGCAGTTAACTGTGCCAGCGGAAATTGTTAGCAGTAGGCTAAGGCCGGATATGCTGCTGTGGTCTAAGGCGCAGAAGCTAGTTTACTTTATTAAGCTCACGGTCCCCTGGGAAGACCGAGTTGATGAGGCAAAGTCGAGGTTTCATGGCAAAGTCCGTTTTTGATTACTAAGTGAACTGGGCCTTTGCGGACGGAGCTTGAAACTTCCGGTCAGGAATATGTCGCAAGCAGCGGAAGGAGCAAGTGAGTGGTTGTGGATAAGGAGGAAGTATGCTAGCTGGGGAGCACGCTAAGGTAGGCGCCGCTGGGTTGACTGTTGTGCGGCCTTGTGTGTAGCACTGTGTATCTCATAGTGTATCATTGTGTGGAACAGAATAGCGTAGTGTAGCACTGTGTGGCTGCATTCATGGGATTGTACTGTGTCATACTGTGGTATTGAGGAGGGTCTGTACTGCTAGCAAGGGAATTGTCCCCCCTCCAATGACAGAGACTAATTCGTTCACCTTCTTTTGATAGACACGGGCCTCCACTCGTTTTTGCATCCAATTGAAATTTTCATGTCATATCTATCCCTCTGTGCACCGCAGACCACAGCTGTTGGTGCTGTTGAAGCTGGATGAGGACCTCCATGTGAAATATCCCCGTCTGCTGACCTTTGCCTCACAGCTGAAGGCAGGGAAGGGTCTGACCATAGTGGGCTCTGTCATCCAGGGCAACTTCCTGGACAGCTATGGGGAAACACAGGCCGCTGAACAGGTAGATGGACATTTAGGATTAACAGTAGCACAATTCTAGATTCACTTAGCTCTAAGCCTTCAGGTCATATTTATATCAGGAGTTATCATTTAAAGCTTGTGTCATATCCAGAGAGGTAACAGAGGCTAAACCCATATTAATTCAGTTTACCCACATTGTCACCTGTGGAAAAGGTGGAAAACATTTTTGTTTTTTTGATCTACCTTCTTCCTGCCAGGCCATTAAGAACATGATGGAGATTGAGCGGGTAAAGGGTTTCTGCCAGGTGGTTGTGGCATCTAAGGTGCGGGAGGGCATCACCCATCTCATCCAGTCCTGTGGCCTGGGGGGCATGAAGCACAACACTGTGGTGATGGGCTGGCCGTACGGCTGGAGACAGAGTGAGGACCCTCGCGCATGGAAGACTTTTATCAGTAAGATACTCACTGTAATACTGTCCACAGCATGAGACTTCCCATAGGAAAGCAACATGCAAGAAGTGATCTCATATTTCTACCTTTTATTTCTCCTAGACACAAATTAGCTCTTTTTAACACTAAAATGAGACTAAAGGCTTTTTCTCCTATTTCTGAAATTCACTCAAGAGAAATAACCACATATAACCTCATGCTTCTCTCACTCTGATCAAAACAAGAGCTCTCCAAATGATCTTACATGGGTGTCATCTAACTCTCATGAATATGTCTCCATGTATGGGACCACAAGATTAGACTATGACTATGACTATGACTGTGATTTGGTATAGTCTCAAACTATAAGTCAAGTCAAACTTATTTGGATAGCCATTAACCACGGTCTTTACAGGCTCTCCAAGAGCATGTGTGGATTTACCTGAAATTTAGATGGTCAAATAAATTCTGTAATGGTTTTCAACCTTCTATTCCTCTCTCCAATGGTGCAGTAGGCTCTTCTCGCTATAGTTAATTCATGTATAGCTAAATTCAAATTGTACAGTTAACAGTGACTGCCTCTGCCTCCGTGTGTCCATCCCTACCCAGACACAGTGCGCTGCACCACGGCTGCCCACCTGGCCCTGATGGTGCCCAAGAACGTGTCATTCTACCCCAGCAACCATGAACGCTTCACAGACGGCAACATCGATGTGTGGTGGATTGTGCATGATGGGGGAATGCTAATGCTACTGCCTTTCCTGCTCAAACAGCATAAAGTGAGAGGACAGAGTTCATATTTTTAGTTTTATTCCAAAATGCTATTTTAGAAATGTTAAATCAGAAAACAAATATTATTTCCAATCTCTAACTTTGTGTGTTAAATGTAATTTTGTTAAACAATGACTCAAATTACTTGCTATCATTAAAACTTACTATAAATAGTTTTGATTGTGTTATCAGTCCTTCTGTAAGTCTGAATGTGTCCCTTTTTCAAGTTTAATTTTGGAATAATTTTCTCTTTCTCTTCTCATCTTTGGAAATTATCACTGAGTAGAGTTTATTTTATGTATGTGAATATATTCATATCCACTTGGGCTTCATATATCCTTACAGAATAGAAAAATGCCATGACAAACTCGAGGTTTACACATGGTATCACACTTGATTGTGTTCCAGGTTTGGAGGAAGTGCAAGATGCGTATCTTCACCGTGGCCCAGATGGACGACAACAGCATCCAGATGAAGAAGGATCTGGCCATGTTCCTCTACCAGCTGAGAATAGAGGCTGAGGTGGAAGTGGTGGAGATGGTAAGAAGAAGACATCTTTTACAAGAACAAAACCTAGCAAAAGGCAATACTTAGCCAAGTAGATTGAAAGCTGCTTGCTCAATTTTTATTTATTTAACACTAGATGCCAACTATATCCCAAGTACACGATCATGTTTCTTGGCTACAAGATTCAAAATAAAAAAATAAAAAATCTTGTTCAGAGGAAATTGATTGCAATTGATTGAAAAACATACACTTTTAACTTTATTTAATTCCTTTACTGTTATGTTCCATTTGTCCATGTTGACAGAAGCCAGTGTTACAGAGAAATTAATCATTGAAAAATCATGTTGGGGTTTCAGCATGACAGTGACATCTCAGCATACACCTATGAGCGGACCCTTATGATGGAGCAGAGGTCCCAGATGTTGAGGCAAATGAGGCTGTCCAGTGCAGAGAGAGACAGAGAGGTATGTCTTTTTTTTCCTTTCGTTTGTTTTTGTGATACTATATTGATTCTTAAGAAAAAATATCCTCCTGGCCCACTCCACAGGAAGGTCAGAGCAGCAAGATCTGTAAAGATGCAAACTGATTATGTCCTAACATGCCTAATGGCTCATGTCAATGTCATACCAATATGTGGTGGACTGTACTGTACACTGACAAAATTACTGTAGTTATAACCAGTGTCCTTGAGCAATACTACTGTTGTACAGTGTTTTGACTTTTGCACTATTCATTATTGGTTGCTTGTAGTGTTGGCAATTCAGAAATTTAGCTTATTTAACTGTTACTCTTACTGTAAGTCGCTCTGGACAAAGCCTAATATGTCATTATAAACTCATCTCATACCGTTCGCTCACCCCCTGCAGGCCCAGCTGGTGAAAGACAGGCACTCCTTGGTACGTATGGGCAGTCTATACTCTGATGAGGAGGAGGAGGTTGTGGAGCCTCCTCCAGAGAAGGTCCAGATGACTTGGACCAAGGAGAAGTGTGAGGCCGAGAGGAGGAATCGGAACAACGTACCAGAGAACTTCAGAGAACTCATCAGCCTCAAACCGTGAGTGTGGCTCTGTTCTGCCCAGCATCTCTGTTTCAGAGTGGTTGTGAATGCATATTTACAATGTGCCCTTACATTTAAACTTGTCCCCAACGTTCCTCGTAAAGACCGAATCTATCCCTCTCTCTCTGACTCTTGCTGCCTTTCAGGGACCAGTCCAATGTGCGGCGAATGCATACAGCCGTGAAGCTGAACGAGGTAATAGTCAACAGGTCCCATGACGCTCGGCTAGTGCTCCTCAACATGCCTGGGCCACCTCGGAACACAGACGGAGATGAAAACTGTATCCTTTGCCAATATGACCAAACAGAACAGATCTTGCACCATTTTTGTCAAGTCACTCATACTGCATTGGGCTTAAAATGAATGTTCTAGAGGCTAATCTCCTAGCAACCTGGCGCTATCATGGAGGTCCATTGGAGAATTGGCTACCTACTCCACTATGGCCACCAGATTACATCACCTGAAGTTGTATACCGGTGGTTCTGTCTTGGTCCTCAGGGCCCAGAGCCCTGCTAGTTTTCATTCCAACTAATCAGGGACTGAGTTACACCTGGGACGCCAGGGGAATGCAATTAACTACCTGGTAGGATAGAAAACGAGTAGGGCTCTAGGCCCCGAGGACCAGGACTGAGAACCACTGCTCCACTTTTCCTTTGAGCTACAATGGCATACATATTCAAATCCTGTGAGCTGTCATTTGGTTAGCGGTACTTCCTTAACCTTTGCCTCAGATATGGAGTTCCTGGAGGTGTTGACTGAGGGCTTGGAGAGAGTGTTGCTGGTGAGAGGGGGAGGTCGGGAGGTCATCACTATCTACTCTTGACCAATTAGGACCCACTACACAGGTCACCACAGGTCTGCTTTGACAAGACACATTCCACCCCTGGCCACAGCGGGAAGCACCAGCTCACCTTCCAGACAGTTCTGGTTACAGCCTCATGATATTGACACTTGTTATGAAGTATGGACTTTTGAGCACAAAAGAAGTATTCTATTCTTGTAGAATATTGGCACACAGTAGGGTACATATCCATCCATGATCACAGCTTTGCCATTTTTTACATGGATAATTTGAAGCTGTTATTTTTCTCCCCCAAAAAACAGGACATCAACAACTATCTTAAGTTTGTGTATGAAACCGCAATTTTTATGGTAGTATTTCTTGTGTGTATATCACAAACAAATACTTCTTTATATGTGATAATACACTTGCATCTTTCACAACTGGCCAGACAGAACAAGTTACTGCAACAGCTTTCACAGAATGTGCCAAATTTTGAACCTAAAACAGATCCTTGATAGAGAAACACCTTTATATTTATTGTTATTTATTTTGTCAACTTTTCCCCAGTGAGGAAAGGAAAGAAAACATGATTGTAGATAATGAACGATCTAAGTTGAGTTGTGCTGTAGTTGGCACAGAGTCCAGTTTGTAAATGTGGATGCCAGAAATCGTAAAGGTTTTTTTTTTTTTTTTAAAGTTTATAACTTATGGTTGTTTTGTATTGGACAGAGATTTGTATTGTTGATGAGAGAAGTTTGTACATGAATAATTTCTGAAGTGTTACATTTGTACAATATTTGTCCTGACAGGCTTCAGAAGTACTTTCCAGGCCACTATACAGCATAGTGAACGAATGTTTTTCTTTTCCTGTAGGCTAAATGGTGTGTACAGGTGTACCCACCTTGTTTTATACGACTCAATAAAACTTTAACAAGCAAGGTCATCACACTGCACACTTTGAGTTTTTTCTTTTTCTTTTTTCATTTAATTCCATATTAACTCATGGAAACAAGAAGATGAAAAACAGTTTTCAATTAAAAGCAAAATAGATCAATCTAAATGGTCCGTGTATTATGCTGCAATATAATATAACAAATATCTGTTCATAAACTCCTCCACATATATTGTGTTGTTGAAAATTTTTATATTTTAGGAATAATCAAAATAAACATAAACAATAAATAATATATATGCTATCCAAATAAGCTAAATAGGATAATGCCTCATTTAGGAGTGTAGTGCAATCAAACCTATCCCTATCTAACCTAAACTAACCTAGCCTAACCAAACCTCCAATTCTTCCAGTCGGCTGCTCACTGGCCAACAATAGAAGACTGCGGCCGTACTGGGCAGCTCCTGTGTGTAACTAAACCAACAAAACCCTGGAGAAACAAAAGCTAAAAAAAAAAAATCACTTTTCAAACAACTTAAAAATGCTATCTCAACAGCTTTATTTCTCAACTGCATTTATTGTCCTTCAAGTGACATTATTGTTGTAGAGATAATGTCAGCATAGATACAGTCTGTTCAGCAGCTAATTGAATTTGACTTTGAATTTAAACATTTGATTTTCAAAGTAAAGTGCCTTTTCAGAGGACTGATAGCCAATGTGGTGTAAACCTGTGAAGTGAGTGAAATGTATGCTGTAAAACAATTTAAATATCTACCAAATGGGACATATTAAAACTCCCCTTACCCTGACCCGTACATACCCATACATACCCGTACATACCAATTGCACTGTAATGAAATACAAAGAGATATAGCAAAGTCATTACGCTCTCCTCATTTAAATCAAAGATGATAAAAGAAGGTGCCGTTTAATTGAGTTACTAAGTACAGTGTTAACGCTTCAGTAAAGTGTAAATACGCTGGAGAGAAGCAGGACCATTTCCCAGATTAGCAGGCTCTTGGGACCTGATGGTCCACTGTGGGCCCTGGAGGAGGCAGACCTGTCAGACTGCCGTCCACTCAGGTCAGGACGTCTAAGGGCCAGCCTGCAGGGATTCTGCACTTGCTCTACAGGGATCTGGACCTCACTAGGCAGGGTCATACTCAACTCATCACGGACCTGAAGAAATGAGGGAGGGAGAAAATCATTCAAGTCATCTTGGCACAGTGCAAAGAAACCAAACAATGTACAGTACTGTGCACGCTGGATTTTTTAATATAAATTTGGTCTTAGATGTTTATTTTTTGTTTTCTGCATTAGTGTTTTACATTGCTGCTCTTTATAGTAAATGTTTTGCACAGTTCTGTATATTACATTGTAATAATCAATCAATCAATCAACCGCACAAAGCCATTTAATCTAGAGTTGAGTTATTCATGTGATTCTAGGGCAGTTTCACTCCCTTGAAACAACTTACAACACAGTATAATGAAATAAGGTAGATCTCTCAACTTGTGTCAAGATAATGCCCCTTGTTTTCGGGAAAATATGATTTTAAGACTCAAATACCAGATAAAAATACATATTAAGACGGACAGCATTTACCCTTTGATCCATATCTAATACTACTCCACTTATCAAACAGTCCCATTCTTTGACATAGCTCACCCTCTCCACCTCCTCGAACACTCGCAGGAAGTTCAGTCGAAGGACGCTGGCCAACTCATCCTCGGGCCAGTCCCTCCTCAGGAGTTCCTGAATAAGGGCGGGATACTTCGACACATCCTCCAACCCCAGAGGAAAGCTGTTAAAACAAAATACCTCTTGTTATTCTGATATTTATTCCCACAGGGAGGTTAATTACAGCAAGTGCTGTAAAAAGTCACACAGTGTTTGCCATATGTGTGTTTGAAGTAAAAAGCCTGCTCACATTGACAACAGTTTCAGTGGAATTCATGATAGCATTAGTCATAATGAGTAAGTAATGATAGTAAACATGTTTAAGCTTTGTCCGTCTTCATTAGTCTTTATTTTGTGACATTCCTGTTTGGTGTTGAGGGTTTTCCATATGCAAGCAACAACTTGATGCAACAGATACCCACCATCAAGAAGCAATGCTACCAGCCTCTCTTCATGCCTGTTGGCATTTCAAAGTAATTGATTTGTACTATTGTACAGTATGTTGACAGCAGAGACAGCCAAATGGCTGACATCGTGACAGGCTAACAAAAGCACAAAAAAGACCTGCTTCAACAAAACCCTCAAAAAATGTGGTCTGGAGAGTGTGAGAGATGAGTGTGTCTTTTTATGTCTATAAGCGGTTTGCCAAATTATTTTTCTTACTTCACAGCGCCTTCAAAGTCCCCTCCAATTCCTATTGACTCAGCTCCAATCACCTTCTTAATGTGGTCAAAATGGTCTGTAAAACCAAAGTGGGATAACAAATGAATATCAAACAGTCAGTCATACCAGATACCCAAACCAGATCCAACTCTATCCATCTCTAGGCTTAGTCACTTGTCTTATGTTTATTTATAAGGCCATTCTGAGAAAGCTTCCTTCTTATGTGCCTACATAAGTCAGAAATGTGGAGCTCAGTATAGTCTTGAGGTCCCAGGATTTATTTTTGCTGACTGTCCCCAAAGCTCAAAGAGAGTTTGGGAAGAAAGTCTTCACCATCTCTGGCCCCACTTCCCTGCAGAAAGACTTGCAACTAAAGGAACTGGTGACTCTTTAAAGTTTAAAGCAATTGTCAGATCTAGGGAAGATGAATCTATCAGGAATTCTCATTGCTTGTAGTCTTTCTCTCTCCTTGATTTAACTAATGCAAGAGGAGGTTCACGTTTATGTTTGCACCTGCACTTATTCCCTTAAAACTATTTGAATGCACAACTGCCTCTAAAAAATACAATTATTACATATAGACCCTTTATTACAGTTAAGGAAAAAGTTAATTTTGATTAAATAAAGATTGCATAGTAAAATCTCAAAATCTCTATAAATGCACAAGGGGTTCACAAAATTTCAATCATGCCTGTATATAAATATATGTGAGAAAAAGTATATATTGTTATATATTATATATATTATATATTATATTGTTCAAACATTAACAGTCTAAGCTGGACAAAGCATGTGAACCTCTAGAATAATGACTTCTATGAAAGGGGGTAATTGAAGGTGATCCAATCAATAAGATGACATTCAGATATGGGTTAGAGGTGTTCTGTCATGCAGCATGACAATGACCCCAAACACAAAAGCAAATCCACAACAGAATGGCTTCAACAGGAAATAATAATAAGGAGGAACGGTCCAAAATACCTTCTAACCATTGAGCAGGTCTGATCAGCAACTACAGGAAATGTTTTGTTTGTTATTGCTGCTAAAGGAGGTTCCATCAGTTACTAAATATCATGGCTCACATACTACCAATACCAATCCAAGCTGTTAATGTTAGAACAACATGTTCAGTAAAGACATTGAAGATTGAAGATGGGTCCCTCACCGGCCACAACCGAGATATTGGCCTGGTCCCCGCAGGCAATGAATCCACTGTGAAGATTTATCATGATCAACCCATGGTTCTTTTTCTGAAACACACCACAGAACAGTCTTCACCCATTGCCAAGACTAGTATCAAAGAAGACAAAGAGATGCATTAACAAATGGGAAAATTGATCTGGGGTGATATTAAGCTGAGTATATTTCTCAGACATATGTTTCCTTTACATCTATTTAGCTGTGATGGCCCACCATAGCTAGAAAGATGTAATTTCAGTGAAAATTCACCATCTGGCCTATCCAAATAATAACCATTCTTAAACTGCAACACCTACTGGCGCTGATTCTGCAATTGCTCAGGGGTGAACCTGGGTCTCAGAACCAAAGTAACCAGAGTTCAACTACTTATATTTACACAGCAGGCATTTAGCTGACACTCTTACCCAGAGGGAATGACGATGAGTGAAACAGTACATTAAGCTTAGATTCCTACATCATCAACATTATGTCACAACTAACAGTAAGGAGTTGTGATAAAAATAGACTAAAGAATGGTGGGAAGCAGCAAACTCCTTTGGGCACTATTTGGGCAGTATATGGCAAGGGCTTTCATCATGCACACATTCTCCTAACATTACCTACCTAACAAGTTTATGTGGCAACGATAAACAAGAAAGGTTTGTCAATGAATGAAGATATACTGTTTAATGTTGTTGGATTCAACACAGACACATTTTTCAAAAGTACAGCAGGCGATAAGTGCAAAGACAGACTGACCTGATGTATTATATTCTAGATATCATCTCGATCTTACCTGTTTGCCCAGTGTATGACTAGTGGGCACTTCATGTTTGTGAGTACTTTTCTATGTGCAGGGTGAGACAGTTGTACAATATGTACAACACATGCACACAACTAGAGAGGAAATTGTTTGGAAGCAAACAAGGTGGAGGGGGTCATAGAAGATCAGGCAGGAGGAGGAGGATATGGGTCTGGGGGTATTTCAAATGTCTTTACATTTGCCTTATAACTTTTATTTCTATTTTGAATGAGTGGGTGGGGATGAGATTTGATGGGTTTTTTTGTCTCTGTATTTATGTGTATCCCAGGGTAAATACACAAACGTCTGAAGGCTGAATGCATGTCTAATGGAATGGTGCTGTCTATAGTCTTAAAGATGTAAATAAATTCAGCCACTATTTAATCAGCCAGTCAGTTTTCTCACCAGTTCATGCAGTAGCCTGTCAGGGACGTTGCGGCTGTGGTTGCAGATGGAGTAGGAAGATGAGTGGCTGAAAATAACAGGAGCCTTGGAGAGCTTCAGCACGGCATTGGCCGTGTCCCAGGAACTGTGAGACAGGTCCACTATCATCCCCAGTCTGTTCATCTCCTTCACCACCGCCTAGAGGAGACGATCAAACACCAAGAGAGGAGGAGATGGTTACACATGCACACGTGAATACACCCACAGACAGCAATCTAGGAAGTTCCACATGCTTACGTTGAGTGAGCCAAGTGAAAAGGAAATAAAAATGTTTTTGATGTCAAAAGAAGTTGTTTACAGTGTGCAACGGCACTGCTGACGAGACACAGCAAACAAAAACACGTTTACATGCCAAGAGTCCAATTTGAGTCTCGCCAGTTAGAAACGGGGTTACATCAGGAGGAAGACCTTATCAGTAGGTGTGGTGGGCCTGGCTTCAGCCGTGACCAATCAAATCACCTCTTTAACTTCCTTAGTTAAAAGTAGTGTGCTTTCCAGTACGATGCTCCGACAATTTTGTGATGGAAGAGAACAGTCCGGAGTGGTTTCACCATAAAAGTTTCCTTTTGCAGAAGGTGCAGAATCGCCACAAGAGAATATACAGTCTAGTTAACCGATCAGTAAGCCTTTAACTTGATGGAGGTATTGAAATTCTCTTCAATGTTGTTCTCCGTACGTCGCGGTGCATGTACTGAGTTTGATGTTGTATGACAATCATTCCCACCACAGCCACATGTGTATATAGTTAGAATGCATCTTATTTTATGGTGATATTAGTATTTAGGAAAGTCAAATTGGCCAATTTATCTTAAAAGTTGGTCTGCAGTTGGTCAGCTTTTGAATAGGATCTGTTCATGCACACATCGCTTGGTAAAGCCATGAAAACAGCATAGAACCTGCGTGCGCTTTGCGCCGTGTGCTTTTGATGTGGTATGAGCAGGCGGGCGACACTGCAATCCATGACACTAAAATTGCTGAAGATTGAGCTTACCTTACCAAAGTGTGTCAGGCTGTTATTCTTTCTTTGATAGACATTATAAAGAGTTGAGGAGGATTCAGCCCTGCGGTGAGAAATAAGTGTCAAACCCTGGTAATAAAAACCCAAGTAGTGGTGTATGTCGTGGGTATCCCTAGCCACTGTAAGTGAATGTTCTGACCCCCTAAATGCTAATCTAAAATAGGCACAATTCAGCTTAGATGCTATGACGAGTGGTGAGGAAGAGTGTGACTTGAAATGGAGCAGAAAACTTTTGCTGGCAAGAGGGGGCTGCAACCTACGCAGTCAATAAAGAGAGTATGGCAGATCTGTCAGATTGCTCAAAAGAGCTAATTGTGTCATTAATTATTTACAGTGAGAAAACAGAGAAGCTCTGATTCAAGCAACTTGGCTGCTCTGCTGTATGTCAGAATCAGTTTTATTGGCCACGTAAGTTTGCACATAAAGGAATTTGACTTGGTGGCTTGCTCCCGTAGGTCACATTAAATAGAAAATAACAACATTATAGAGGAAGTAATATATAAAACATTAAAAGTAGAAATTAGGTAACAAGTCTGTATTACATTTAATGGCCAGTTTGACTGTAATGGCACTGGATCATTACTACAGTCAAATTTGAACTGTGTTTTGGACATTTCTTACTCCTTAATGTAATTATGCTAACATATAACATGTGTTAACCTATGGAACAATCACTTTCATTTTACTGGATTCAAAATTTTAAAACATGTGACTCTAGCCTTTACCATGGTGTATTGCAGTTGTGTGTGAGGGCCATGGAGCGGACACCCAGCTGGTAAAACATACGCAGGGCTGGCAGGCTGCTGTCAATGGAATGTCCTCCCTCAATGCTTATTAGACATGCTATCTTACGCCTCATCTCAGAATTCTTTAGTCCTGCAGCGACACACACACATGTACGCCCCCCACACAAAAAGAGGCAGAAGCATTAGACACGACTGCCTCCACCCATGCTAACAGCTGCATGGTGGTGATTCACAGAGAACAGATATAATGCATGAAAAGTTCAATTCCAAAACATCATATAGCCCTTTTGAAAAGGAAAAGTTATTACCTGGAGTCTGTCATTCAATATCTCTAACATATACAGGATCCAGTAAGTAAAATATTTTGTCATCCAAAGACTTTATTTAACTATCACCATCAAAAAGTAGCACGATTTGCTTTGTTTTTGTGTTGTAATTCAAATTGTAAAAGAGTGAGTTGTATTTTCCAAATGACAGATGAGAGAATATAACTTCATAACACAAACCATTATGAATGTGTTCCTGCTATACATCCATCTTCAAATGAAATGACAGAATGTACAGTGAATCATAATTAAAAGAAGATTAATGATCCAGCCTCTTTGATCTCTCGGGTGTTTTTGTTGTGTATCCAGCTTGTAGCAGCGGCTGGTGGCTTACTATACCCTGGGCAGATGTGACCAGCTCTAGATCCTGGTACTCAGTGCACATGCGTCTGATCACGTCTATTTGTTCCAGGGTCAGCCTCACAGCGTCCTTCTCCTGGGCCCCACACAGCACATAGACCGCAAACATCTGACAATGGGGTGGGGATATCACACAAGAGAGGGGGAGCAACATTTGAGGTACAGACAGTGGGAGAATGGAGTGGTTGACAGCTGAGGTGACTGTCTTTCTGGCTTTGTTTGTAACACAACATACACTTTTTGGAGGCTTTTATCCAAAGTGCCTCCCGGCACCATGAGTCCATGCATTTTAAGAATGGCTGGCCCTGGCTGGCCCTGGCGGACCTGCCCTGGGAGCACAGCCTTTCTTAACTCACATCACGGCGGTTTAAAGCCACAATTGTATGATGAGCACTTTATGAATGAGTAATCCCATCCAAATCTAATTCACGTCATTCAATTTCTCTGCCTACGAAGAAACTGCTGAAACAAAGCCAACCTGTGCTTTTGATACTCTCTCAACCAATGCACCCTTCATAATAGACTGCTGTCAGGAGAGAAGGATGAACTACAGCACCTGGGCCTGTACATGGCCTGCTTGGAGGCGGTTGATGTCGGTGGCCACTTTGCTGACATTATGAAGGTCAATTTGGCTCAGGCGATTGTTATGAAGGATCCTCAGCTGGAGAGCAAGGTCATTATGACTGACAGATGGAGAGAGGGGGATTGAGGAAAGTGAGAAGGCATGGAATAGCATTTTAATCCAATTTCATGAAAACATCTCCATTACTGTAACTCTAGTGTAGGAAAGAAATACTCTATTGCTATGGCTAATGGTATAAATAGGTTACTTTTGACTGTTAACTGCTTGGTGTGGGTATATAATTTATGCTTGATTGTGAAAGCAATAGAAGCTGTATAATTGATCAATGGAACAAAGTATTAATGGACTGAGAGATGAACATGTGGCTGGAAGAAGCATTAAAAGATCCTGCTAAACAGCTAGCCCACACACAGGGCGACAACCATTAGGCTGCAGACAGTAATCCTCTACCCTCTCTATAGAGAACACAAGATGAAAGATCATTTACCCATCAATAAGAGGATATTTGGACATCAAGTCATGTACTCTATCTCTCTGGGAGTATCCAGACATCAAACCACACAGAGAGGAGAGTATCACCAGAAGCTTTAGTGGCTGCATCCAGAAGGTGCATGAACCACTTGTTGCAGGTTTCCAAGAAGGCATTCTGAACAGAGAGGAGTGTGTTACAATTGTCTGACAACTAAAAAAAGACGAATTCACAAAGGAAACATCCACACGCACAAAATAAGCAATTTAGTTAAAAGAAACTAGTAGTCCTATAATACATTTTAGAAGGACAAGTAACACAAAATGTAAGTCCCTATATTAATATTAAAGAAATATTACATATATCATAGATAAATAATACTTGATTATAATACCTTATTATAAAGTCACTACTGCGTATGACAGACACACTAAGTCTGTGATACTATAAGCCTCTATGAGGATATTATACTGATATTACCGTGATGCCGTAGGGCATTAATAATACCACGTCACTATAAACTCACTATTTACTAGGAGAGACGCAATACAATATTATAGCAAGATTATTGTGATTTTTTTTCTTCTCAAGTGGGCACTTGACATAATTAATTGCAACTGCGCTCTCAATTACAGAGTTTATCGGCAATGTACAGGGCAAACTTCCACTTTGTTGAAAAAAAATCACCTACTCGTTTAAACAGCAAACACTTACCTGCCAGGTCGTTCAGATGTGGCTTGTTGACCGCGAACACCTAAATACATAAAAACAATGCGAACTTTCCAGCTGCCCGCCAGAGACCAGTGTGGAACAAGACCCTATTCAACAAGACTGACAGCTGTGTTTGATGCTACATTCAAGTGGTGTCGGAATTATTGTAATCTTGAGTTGAGCGCACATGACCAGCCCCAACAAACAAGTGGAAAAGGGCGTGTTCAAACTCTTCCGGTGAAATTGGAAAATTACTCCTGAAACAGTTCCATGTCGGCCCTTCTTCACTTAAAATAGAATAAAATAGAATAGAACTTTATTTTCCAGTGTAGGCTGGAAATGTCCTCAGTCGCACCTCAGACACAGTAAAAACAGCAGTTAAAAGTACACACATAATACAACAGTAACAATTGTTTCCTCGTTGGCCATCAGGAAGTAGCATGACTGATGCCAAAATCATCTGAAAATGATGTGAAACACAGAGTTTATCAGGAATTATCAGATCAGGGATTACAATTAACAAATATCTTAAGTAATGATTACAATAATCCTACTTTCTCTGGAGAAAATAATCCCATTTGAATGGGGTTTTAGGATCCATTTTTATTGCAGGTGAGCAAATCACCAATTATATTCTTGATGTGCATTTTCTCCTCTTTATAATAGACACTAAAATACTGGTATTGATCCATCTATTATTTATCCATCCATCTATTATTATTTCCATCCAGAGGCACTTGCATACACAGAAAAACCGTATCTATGAAGTTGGAGGTCAGATGTCTGAGCTTCCGGGGTGTATTGAGGACAGCATTCGACCTATGGGCTTGTTGCTCCCATCTGCTGGCCAAATACTGCAACCGCCAGAGTGCGTGGAGGATGTCATAATCAAACAAAATAAATCATATTTATGACAGCAAAAATTGGAAATCGGTCAGATTTAAATGCAAAACAACAAAGTGTTTAATGCTCAGCAGTCAACCAGCTGCATACTATGACTAGATGATGTAAATAAAGTTGGATAGTTATCATGATATGTTGGCCGACATAAGTTGATTCATTTGTATAGCCACTGAGAACAACCTGAGGTCTCGTTATTGTTTGATGTCTACTGACATATATTGAATACCAGTGATAAATAAAAAAAGTGGGTAAATTATGACCTCTAGTCCTGGTCATCATACAGCCATCAACCACCAGTTGATGGCTTTATGATAGCTCAACAACAAAAATCACTGGGTAAACTCTTGATATGTAGTAGGTTATAACTTGTTGCTGCCCTAGACCCTGAGTTATTCTGTCTCTACTCCAAAAGTGAGTCATTCTTGGGTGTGGTGTCTTTATTGAGCTAACTACTCCAAAAGAGCAGTGCTTCTCTAGGGTGTCTTTATTGAGCTAAAAACACCACAATATTTGTGTCCAGTGCTTGAGTCATATAATCTATCTGGGCAGATATCCCATTGCTTTGATTTAACAAGGAACTTTACTAGAAAAAAAGGGAAAGAAGCAAACCTATTTGATAAACTGAACTGCAGCTGACAACTTTGGCTGAATCCCAAGGTCCAGACTACAGTCAACTCTCCCCTCACAGATTTCAAAAGTGGAAATGTATTCAGGCTTTAGTTGGAAATGCATTTGGGGTGGACTGTTCAACTGTGAATGAGTCTAATATTGATGGGGAGCATCAGGGTGCCGCAAATGAAATTCAATTAATTTCAGTGGAAAGATGCAAGGCTTGATTCTGTGGTCCACCCACTGAGATTTGTCCTTGTAGTCCGTAATGAGGAGAGTGATTCTGTTCTGATTGGAGCACCCTGCCGCTTCAATGGAGCAATCACAAGTCTGTTGATATTACTCTATCACACCCCCCCACTGAGTGCAGTGGACCCCCCAGCTGACACTGTTTGAATTCATATTAACCAAAGCATTTAGTCATTTTGTCAACCTTGGTGTGGAATATGATTGGCAAAACAAGAGATAAAAATCCCTCTTGTTAACCCACCTGCTCAGAGTTGGCTGATGGAGCGGTGTGTTGCCTACTAGACCTGTTGGGTGACGGTGCTAGTTGTATTGGTGGTAAATAATGCGGTCTGTCTATCTATCTATCTATCTATCTATCTATCTATCTATCTATCTATCTATCTATGTGAGTGATTCAAGTAGTTTCAATCAACCAACTCTTGTAGCAGACTTTTATTTTTACCCATGAACACTACTTAACATACTTGGTAAACACTTTTTATAAGCCATAATACCAATCTTTTTCATAATTATGGTTACGCAAAAGGTACATTGCACAGCCGTGTTTGCTTCAATGCAATAACAATGTCTTCAATACAACAAAACACAGAACAGGCCTACTGCAGTAGACAGCAGTCGTCACACAAACAACAATATTCAGAAAACAAAATAAACTCGGATCATCAATGATGTATGACCGTCTCCAGAAGGGTTCCAAGAGTGAAACCCTTAACAAAACCAAGCGCTTCACCTTCTTTATAATAATCCCATTGATTACTTTTGCAACCAATTACACTAGTAACCTCTTGAGGCAGCAGTTGCTCATCCCTCTGTCAGCACTGAGGAGAATCCATCCATGAGTTGACCTTGCAGCATGACAAATGCAACTTGATTTGCCCACTTTGAATTAAAACAACTAATATTTTATGGCAGTTCAGTCACCATATAACACACAGTATAAAGTTTTTGTATAGCCGTCTGAGCCATCAAGCCTGAAGTGGTATCATTACTGTGAGGCAGAGGGAGACAACAAGTGTAGAATGCAGCCCTTGCACCCATTGAGATCAAAATAGGAGAGAAAGCTAATTTTCAGCAATTGGGCCAGGAGATCGCCACTAACGATCCAGAAAATAGGATAGCCCGTAGCTCTCATTTGTTTTTGCAGCAAATGCGTGTTATAATTCTAAGACATTATTAGAGATAGTATCTCTGTCAATGGTAGCCTATTCTGCAAACAGTTAGCTTTATTGTGCAGGGCCTGAAATGCACCGTTAGTAACCTTGGATTGGATGTCTTTTTCTGCAGGTGCCATTGAACTTTCTCTCCAGCAGAGGACAGCAACAGTCAGAACAAACCCTCACTGGTTTTCAAGTTTACGTTTGTAGACCTATTCCTGATGTAAGACAAATTAAATAAGATAGAGAGATAGAGGGACAGATAGGCATACCTACATGCACACATACGTACATAAATAAATGCATGCATATATGAAAGAGCTTGAGAAAATCCTTAAATGAGGTGAAATGTAATTTTGCCCCCTTTTGTTTCAAATTCTTTTAACACAACTCATCTTTCATAATCATAAAAATGGCCATGTTAACAGTCACTGAGTCACAGGTGATGTTTTTTGGAGGATTTTATTTATTTATGTATTTTTCGAGTGTATACAGCGTGGCCTCATTTTGCGCCAGGCCTTTTGAGAGAATGCTGAAGACATTCTGGTCGCTGAACTTCTCATTTCTTTTGCCCTGGATTCTGGCAGCCCAGTACTCAGTGTTCATTATCTACACTTACAGCTTTGACTTACAGCACAGCAATTACATCCTCAGCTGCACTGATTAATCCAACATGGAGGCATTTCACAAAATGGTTTTGGAAAGACATTTCCAGACACTTACCAGGGAGTAGCTGTGGCACGGCTTGTTTATGCAGATAGACCCCAGCTAGTCACACTGCAATAAGATGTTTTCATTGGCTGCTTGAGTGTTCTCTTAACCTCTAGTGTAGATTGTGAGGGAAACAATAGAGTGTTGGGAAAGTGATTAATTTAATCTATTTTACTCCTGACATAAAATGGAAGTCTGCCCGCTGTTATTTTTGGGGACTGTACATTTCTCTATTGTTGAACATATTCCCTCTATGGCCGTTCATTAATATGTCTTCACTGCTCCCTGCTTAACTGCTTAACCTTCCATTCTCTCTTGGCAATCACATAATCAATCACTGTCCCATTACTTGACAGGGTAGACAGAAAGAGTGTATGAGTGAGAAAAACCTTTTGGCCTGTCTCGCCAAGCAAGAGGAATGGCAACTTCAGAGGGCTAACACGGGCAGAAAACATAGGCCCAGTAAATATTCAATTTAAAGGATTCCTAGATAAGGGGAGTTGAAAAATGGAGGCAGCGCCCATTCTTCTAGATAAGAGAAGACGGAGCCATCTGGAGGCTGGTAGATAGCGAACTCCCACGCCATCCCATAGACCTCACTTTCATCTGCTGCAGAGGCAGAGGAGGAAAAAATGCCAGCACTTTCATTATGTTAAGTTCAAAATGAATTTGTTCACATTCGGTGCGTGTAGTTATTGGCTTTGGTAAACATGAGGTTAGTGTAGTGCCCCTTGTAATAGGTTACCATAATTGGTCATTCTTTACATGACGTTGTTCCTACTAACTATTTAATTACTATTTCATAACACATTCCTAACCAACTATTTAATAACTATTTAATTGAATTGGCATTGAATCAACAACTTGTTCCTGAATAGTGTTACATTTCTCTGCATACCCATATCATTAAATATCATTAGAAACCACAATATCAAATCGTTCTTCCTATTTCCAGTTTACTATTAAACTAAATCACAGATGGATTTTAAAAGCCGCTGCATTAAAAGTTATTACTAAAAGAAGAAACTTATTCGTGCACCATTTTTTGCACAATTCGTGTCTCACTTGTCTCAACTCCGTCTTTAATGTGTCACCTTTCCTTGACCTACATCCCACCTTCATGATTGAAGAGGATTTATTGGTGGAATCGGTATTGGATCATAGCTTTTACCTGAATTCACCTGGTCTATGCATAAATGTAGATACACTGAGGGTGCAAAATATACTATGAAATAGAATGCAGGGAAGACGGCCTAGGCCTATATCCCCTTCAAATCTACTTTAATTATGTCTTTGAAAACAAACCTTATTGGCAAAATAGACTCTCAGCCTGTGAATAACCTTGTCCACAGTCTCATAATGTACTTTGTTGACTCTTCCACCATGCTATTTTGTAGCAGCCACATTGGATTTAGCTCCGGGGTAATGCTTTTGTCACTGTGTTTTATCTGTTCTCTCACTCAGGTACGCTATCCCGTTATCCCTAATTACCCCCTCTGCATTTCACACTCGGCCCAGAATTCTTAATGCTTGATAACAGATTCAGGTCGATTTGAAATGTACTTATAGCAGTACTATCTATGTGACCTGCATCACTGACTGACTGTCCCACAGGCTCTTGGGTGAAAGCTGTTAACTCTGTGATAACAACGACCTGAAGTGATAACCTTCCAGCAGTCTCGAGGACACACAGTTTGCCACATATGGGGTTTATTGCAGTCGCAGCATTTCTTATTCAACCTTGGGTCCTCTGCTTTGCTCTGATTCATTTAATGGGATCGAGAGGGAGGTTAATCGCTGTGTCCGCCATAGACTGTTGAAGTGCTGGCTGACCACTATATGGCACATTCAGATTTGTATTGCATCAAAAAAGATGAATTCTGACACAAATGTTTTAGGACTGGACTCTCTTTCCCTCTCTGTTTTAAGTTGTTACAGAATTGTTTCTGCTGTTCTGAGTCACTTTGATTAATTTACTTTATTAGGCCGACTACTGCCTGTGCAGATTTTCATTAAGATCAACAGAAACGGCTCCAGACAAGATTCCGCTTGTGAAAGGTTATTATCCCCACAAGACATGGTTGATTAAGTGGGAAAAAAAGTTCTTAGAATGATTTCTATTAGTGAGAATTTTTTGTTTAGGACAGCCTTCAAAGATGTATGTAGAAATCTTAATAATCCATAAAATTTGATATGGACGCTTCTCAAATGTTTCTCTGCCTGGAGTTGAATTTTTATCCAATTGCCATAGATGTTTACAGTATCTAGCTCAGCCTCAGTATTTACTGAGAGATACCTTTTTGGCAACTGAAATGGCATCTAACCGGTGTGAAAAAGCAGACAGGCAATGCATAAAAACGTCAACTTCCAATTTTGTTGTCAGTCAAGCTCCAATAGTGCTACCGTGAAAACTTGTTTTTTCAGACATAGTTATTCAGCGTATTATCTCTCATAAGAACTGGTAGGCTCAAGTAGAAGAGGTACACTATACAATAGATATGGTGGGCGGGTAGGCCTATAGGCGGAAAAGGGAGGCAGTGTAGCGTATTGCCTTGGTTTCATATTTTGCAGGGATACAGTAGTGTGAAGCTCTGTCAAGCCTAGTTTTAATCCTTTTCTCCACTGTGTTGTGTGATGTTGTGGTGCTATCTTAATGATAATCTGTGCCTGTATTCCTGCCCTAGGCATTTCTGTCAGGCTGAGTTGGTTTAGGAGCTGTGTCTTATCACCAGCTATGTCATTAAATCAGCTTTTTCTACAGACAAATTTCACTGCCGTTATTCTTATCAACAGATCAGCACACTGTGATTTTCTATTCAATCAAAGCTTTGTAAATTCAAGTTCGATGGCGGATGAATAAGAAAGACAAAATACGAAACAAACATTCCATTGGATTTTTTTTTTTTATTTAACTTTTTTTTTTTTGATAGTTAGTAATCAAACAAATAAAATTGGTATGTTTTGCATTTGTCATTTTATCAATGGCTTTAAGCTGTCTATATATTCTTTTACGTTCTTGGGCCTACCTTGATGTATTTTTATAGGTTACAATAGAGATTATGGATGAATAGAGATGATAGTGGTATGATGCTGATAAATGATTTTATCCACGGGCTATAGATGTTTTACTGCAAGCAGGAGTCTGGAACCTGTGCAATTCATGGCTTCTTCTTTTGTCGATGTGAAATGGGATGTGAATCTGTTAAAGAATTTATAGCACAACACGTGTCATCATAGTTTTGTGGACGTGAGAGACCACAGACCATGTCGGACGTGCCGAGAAACACATCCAATAAATGCTGTATGTACAAAGGCAAGCTTTTAGGTCCCAGTCAAACTGACCTCTGGAGGCTGGAATTGGTACTCAGTTCTTCTCAGAAAGCATTGTTCTGTCTGAGTGAGTGCTCTGATTGTCTCAGCACTGTGCTTGAGTGGAGGGCAGTGCCAAATGAACTCCTCTGATTCATTCCTCTCCACTGTTTGACACCAGTTCAGCCAGTCAGCGAGGGGGGAGGACTGAGCCTCCCTCTCCCAAACACACTCTCTTACAGTCAGGGAACCCGCTGTATGGCAACGGACCAAGAGGTCTCTTGCATGCTGCTTGCTGTGCATCCACACCCTCTCTCTCCTCCCACAATGCACTGAGAGTCTCCGGAGGTTGGTAGCCTGGTTCCTGTGGGTCCAGGGGGTCTTTGGAAAGAAGGATGCTGATGGAGGGCACAGTCCTGTGCACCGTCATTTCCGACGTCCCCCCTTCGTGATTCTCCCACACCTCCTTCACCCCCTTGTACCGCAGTTTGGTCAGCTGGTGCAGACAGCCCACTTTTCTTTTCATGATCTCAGCACAGGTGATGGTCTTGGTGACAGCGCGACCTGACCCGGTGAAGACGACCTGCCTAAGCCCACCACTGCTCACGCCTCCCCCACTGACGCCCTTCTCTCCCTGCATGCGTGCCATGGCAAAACCCATTAAGTTGCGTATCTTACTGCCCTCCTTCACACGCATCTCCAGCACCCCAGAGGCCAGTCCCGGGAAGGGGCAAGGGCTGTCTTCCTCAGTTCGGCAGACCTTCTTGAACCCCCCCTGCCCTAGTTTGAGTGCGGGGTGAGGCGCTGGTAGT